>BHFT01080389.1:0-27712 GCA_004320025.1 Laticauda laticaudata
AGAGATCATTGTTTATAAGATCATAGTTGCCTTTTTTGAAGTTATAATTGGGGATTCCATCATTGTGATTATTTTTATGTCTCAACAAAAATCCCTGGCTTAGGGAGCTGATTGATCTGTTTAGGTTGCTTTCCCACATTGATTAAAGCAGGAAAAGGCAGATGGAGAATTATATGGTAAGCAAGAAAATTGGCTGTTCCCAAACCCAGTAATTCCCCTCCTCCACAGTCTGCTGGACAGCTGAGTTGTGGCTGGGAAGTTGCATGAGAAAGCTGGGGAGGGAATTGGCTGAACACTTCTCCAGCCCACTGATTAGCTGTCTGGTGCATTGCAAGAACTCTTAGTATTGGCACAGCCAACAGCTTTGGGCAGTTCTTCTTATCTGGAAGAAAAACATAACAGATGAAATATTTAGGCCCAAGGACAGAGGACAGTTCATACTACCTGTCCCCATTTCCTATGGATTGACCAAATGAGCTATGTCATAGTCAGGTGTCCCTCCCTTCTCCATTCCCAAGTTGGCTCAGAGTTCATGTGCTCATCCTGCTTATCTAGTGTGATGACTGTTTGCTTTTTTGAGGATGAATTGTATTGCCATGAATGCATTTCCCCAACCCATTAGAAGTGCTTTCCTTGCTTTGTATGAAAAGTAGGGTTTTCTGCCCTCTGCTAGCACAAGTAGTACAATGCAATCTTGTCTGTGATGCTTCATTTCACTGTAGAGAATGCCTCCACTCCAACTGGCTAGAGAATGCCCTTGTGGAGATGCCTCATCTCCTCTGGTCCCTGGTAACTTCCACCCACAGCCATTTCATCTTGGGTTGCTGGACCATTTGCCCCTTTTAGAAAGATATTTCTTGCTTAAAGCCTGGCTATCCTTTTCTGTGCAAAGCACATTTCAAGCCATGACTATGCTTATTATATACCTGCAAAAAAACATTTTCATTAGCTGTGAGTGGCCAATATGATAATTGTTTTTGCCTCTCATGCCTTCCTGTACTCCTACAAAGGAATATCCCATGGAAAAGACTTTGAGCCTTGGTATTTCCAGGATGCATGCAGTGCAGTATGGAAAACAATGACATATTTTTTCCCTAATGGTCAATTGATGTTTTGTTTCAAAAGGAGAAGATGTAAACAGTGTTAATTGAAATGGAATTTAAAATTGCAAGGCACAAGATAAAAAAAAGACACATGAAGCAGGTCACAAACATTCAACCAGAGTTTAATAAACTAAACACAACTTCCTTCAGAATTTATTCTTGTCCTGTGATCTTTCCCCCTCAAATTCCCTGGAAGAAGCATATATATGACCCCTAGAAATGTTCTGCTTCTTCAATCCATCCTGGAGCACAGAGACCAGCACTCTCCTCTATGCCTTAATGATAGTTCCTTGCCTTAGGGACAGCTAATTTATCAGAGTATTGACATTTTATAAAGACTCTCATACATTTTGCTATGGAGGAGGCAGAATACAGGTAGTCCTTGACCATAATTCAGCCCAAAATTTGTGTTTCTAACAAAAACATTTGTTAAGTGAATTTTCCCCCATTTTATGACTTTTTGTGTCAAAGTTGATGAGTGAATCAATGCAGCTTCTAAGTTAGTAACACAATTGTTAAGTGAATCTGCTTTCCCCATTGAGTTTGCTTATAAGAATAGAATTCTTTATTGGCCAAGTGTGATTGGACACACTTCCTTAAACAGAACCACGTCTACGAGAGTCACATGTATTTTCAAAAGATACATTCGTCAAGAGTCAAGAATCATAAGGTACAACACTTAATATTGGTCATAGGGTACAAATAACCAATCAAATCAGACCAGGAAACACTCCATATAAATCATAAGGATACAAGCAACAAAGTTACAGTATTACAGTCACAAGTGGAGGGGAGGGGTTATAAGGAGTGAGGAGAAGATTAATGGAAATAGTAGTGCAGACTTTGTAAATAGTTGAACAGTGTTGAAGAAATTATTTGTTTAGCAGAGTGATGGCGTTCAGGAAAAAATGCTCTTGTGTCTAGTTGTTCTGGTGTGCAGAATCTATAGCGTCGTTTTGAGGGTGGGAGTTGAAACGGTTTATGTCCAGGATGTGAGGGTCTGTAGATATTTTCACAGCCTCTTTTTGACTCATACAGTATACAGGTCCTGGATGGAAGGCAGGTTGGTAGCAACTGTTTTTTCTGCAGCCCTAATTATCCTCTGAAGTCTGTGTCTGTCCTATTGGGTAGCATAACAAACCAAACAGTTATAGAGGTGCAGATGACAGACTCAATAAGGTTACAAAAAGTGATCACATGACCCTTGGGACACTGCAACCATCATAAATATGAGTCAGTTGCCAAGTATCCAAATTTTGCTCGCGTGCCCATGGGGAAAGCTGCAACTGTCGTAAGTGTGAAAAACAGTCACATGTCATTTTTTCAGTGCCGTTGTCACTTTGAATGGTCACTAAATGAACTGTTGTATGTTGGGGACTACCTGTTAACTCCTAGGCTAGGGGATAGAAGACCAGGCAAGTTGTTTCACTGAGTACAAGGCCTATGTGATATATGTTGCCTTGTTGTACAATATTTGAAGACACTCTTAGAATTGATTTACACCCTGCCTGATCTGGAAATGCAGTATATTCAGTAAAGCAGCGGGCCTACACATAGCATGTCTTCTCCAAGATGAAAACAAGCCATTTATACATCCACAATTCACAGCAATTAGAAGGACTGATTTCAACTCCCTTTAAAATGTTTACTAAGACACAATGAAAAGGGAAGAAGGAAGGAGAAAACTGCTTGGGTGTTTTTTTTTTAAAAAATTCCTGAACATCCTGGAGGTGGTGCTGTTTAGTTTCCATTAACTTTAGTTCAGAGAGAGTTAGACTGACCTTTTTGTAGTACAGGAATCTTAAATAATACCAGATTGATGTGATATAAATTTTTATGGGCTAGCTAGCATGTCTCTGATGACTCGGGACCCCAAAGCTTATGCCACAGTAAATCCATTTGTGTTTTAGATATCTCAAAAATCTTCTTCGTTGCTTTAATTTCCATTCAGAAAGTATGACAGATCAACTTAAAAAAATGAAAAAACAGAATCTTTTCTGCAGCAATAATCATGAAACAGTTCTTAACTATTTATAAAATGTTAAACATTTGTAAAAGCATTTTAGGCAGGCCTTGACTAGAGGTAAGCCACAGTGAATGACTGCTACAGGCATATTTGAGGTCTTGCACTGGATTTATGTACAGTTGTCTCAACCAGGTTTCCACGTATCACTTTTTAGTGAATGGAAAAAAATGAGTCTGATGAAGAAATAACGGGATGATGTCAGTGCACAAAATAAATGGATTGGAATTCAGTCCTTCTATGATTAGCATTTTGATAAATAGGAGATATATTGAATACCCTTTCATTATGGTGAGTTCTTAGTCAAGATTTATCAGCAAAAATGCAATGCATTTGTCCTCCAGAATAGCAATATAATAATTGCACTACTTAGGTGGGTGGGTGGGGGATTTGCTGTTTTCTTATTCTTTTATATTGGTCTTTTTTTTAAGCCACCCAAATTCATTGAGAGTGATGGGTGCCCATATACATCTTCTAAATAAATAAATAATGACAGATTAAACTTTTTTGTTGTTGTTACTTCTGCTCTCGTTCAACTTTTTCCTTTGCCCCTCTGGCTCCTTATTCACATTTCTTTTAATAGTTTGGATCTTGATCATATTCTATAAATATGGTCATACTCCACCTAGCAAGGAAGAAGCATGAACTGTATTTCTATTTTACAAATCTCATCCCTGCATTGCTCATGCTCAGCACCATGGAGGTTGTTAACAAATTGCTGACTGGGGCACTCATCTGTAATTGACAAAGTACTCACATGTTCCCATAGGATGCTTTGGGTATTCATCCAGCATTATTAAAGTGTTGAAGGACACGTGACAAAATAAGATAAGTCCTTTCAAAGACACTGAAGAATTTAACAAACAAAAGAAATTAAGAATGTTTCAACTTTTGAACAAATGTACTATTAAATTGAGAAACAAACTGTAGTGGATTTCGCTGGGTAAAACAATTGGCTCTATCAAAGCCATTTTAAGTGGCCAGTTGCACATAACTTTTAAATTAGCAAAAACATTATGAAATGTTAAAATATGAATCAAGATGTTAATGATGGCCAAGAACACTGGCCAAGCATTTATTTACTCAGGAAGTGGAATGTGGGAAACAAACAATAGGAATCATTCAGATTGCAATTTTAAGAAAATCAAAGGAGGAAAAAGAATTAGAGAACAGCTGAGATCTCTCACCTGAGGCCTGTTTTAACAGCTTTGTCCTGGAATGTGGCTATAAGCCTGAGCTTCTCTCTTCTTAGCAGCTGCTGGTTGAAGGCTGAGAAAAAGTATTTGTTGCTTTAACTATCTTCTCCATTATTTTGTGCTTTTTATTTGTTCTTCCTGTGGCTGTAATCACCAACAATAGTGCCCTGGAATATCTGTATGCCTTCAGACATGCCTATCAAGCTCCTTGCTTTACTTGACATTAAAAATATTTATTTTTATTTTTAAAAGAGTTGAGTAGAAAGCAAATGTGTCACAAAGCAGAGGGCTAACTTTCGAATTCAGGAGATTTGGAATGGATTCTTGTTTTTCTACAAGATGGAAATTTTGTGGATGAATTCAGACCATCAGATTCAGGTTGTAAAATTCTAGAGTCAAGGCCACGGATGTCAAATGCATGGTGTCACGTTGCTGTCATGTGATGTATCACAATGTTTTTCCCTTTCCCAGAGTTGGGGTGGGCGTTATATGCATGTGACACATCTGGTCTGGGGCCACCAGTTTGACCACCCCAGGACTAACAGATAATTTCTTATCCCGTGCTTCTGGGACAGCATGAGACAAGCAGTTCAACACTACAAAGGCTTCCACACAAAGTTAATTTATTGGGTTTTATTAGGTATCCTCAAAGTATAACTCACAGTTGTGTTGAGATTCATCTAACATCCAATTTTTGCCTCAATAGTCACCTCAATAGTGTGAAAAGATGGTGCTCTTCATCCCATATCATGATAGCAAAGGAAAACTCCAGCACGATGCTGGGATCCGGGTGAGAATGCCCAAAAACTCCCCCAGCCCAACCAGAGCTCAAGTCAGTGACCGTTCAGGATTACATATGTGACCACGTGACATGAACTACATCTCCCAAGAGGCATTAACTACATTTCCCATGAAGCATTCCCTTAAGCTCTAATTCCTAAACTAACCATATACTGTCTAACCAGCACAGATAGAACAAAGTATTAGAGATTTCTGGGTCTCTGTCTGATAGCTATCTGGATTCATGCACTCTAGATATGGCAGCCCTAAATAAACAGCAACTTCTCATTCTCATTACTTTGTACAAGTGGGAAATAGCATGGCAATGGCTGAAGTTCAAGAGATTGGACATATTCTTGCAATGCCACATGATACACAGAAGCCTCTGAGTAAGTGTATGTCCAGTTTAACATCCCTAATGTAACATATCACATGTCATGTTATCTGCCCAATTAGGATTTGCCTATGTATCTTCAAGATATGTAGTACGTTCCCAGCGCACAACCAAAAGAGACTTAAAATTGACCTTCTGATACCTGTTCAGTTAACATTTCCACATCCTAGATGACCCACATCCCTTCCAGAAGTTTAATACTAAAGAATTATCCTCAAAAATCCAGATGCAGCAATCAGGAAACACCTGGTTTATTCCAAATAATAAGCTTTATTCCGACACAGGATACAATCCCCCCACGTTGTAAACTTCCTGTCTTCTCCTCGAAGTAGGAGAAGAAAGGAAGCCCAATGTCTTAGAGGTCAGAGGAGACTGAAAAAGAGAATGCCACAAGTGCCACTTCTATTCCATGAACATCGGCACTTTTGTTCCATGGAAGTCTACCTTCACCTAAATCCCTGCCTGTAATTCTCCAACAGCCTGGTCAGAATCCATTTCCCTTGACGTTATGAAAGAAGAATGCCTCATTCAGCTGTTGGGTTTCTGAATCTCCTCTTCCCTCCAGCAATTGTAGGCACTACCTCTGACTTGAGTCCCCATTTCTTGGGGTCAATTGATCAGCTACAATCCACTACACACTTGGGGGAAAAAAAGTCTGGCAATTTATAATGATCTCTCATTCCTCTCTGTTAATCTGCTGCTGCAGAGATCCAGTCCTTCTGAAGCAGCTGAGTGACAGGAACAGAATAGTATGATATTAACTAGGAGGCAGGGATAGCAATGTTTGCCCCCAGCAGTAGCTGTGGCCAGCAGTATACAGGTAGTACAGTTCATTTAGTGACTGTTCAAAATTACGATGACACTGAAAAAAGTGAGTTATGACCATTTTTCATACTTAAGGCCATTGCAGCATCCCCATGGTCACGTGATCAAAATTCAGACCCTTGGCAACTGATATTTATGATGGTTGAGGTGTCCTGGGGTCATGTGAGTCCCTTTTGCGGCCTTCTGACAAGCAAAGTCCATGGGGAAGAAAGATTCACTCAGCAACCGGGTTACTAACTTAACAACTGCAATGATTCACTTAACAACTGTGGCAAGAAAGGTCATAAAATGAGGTAAATCCACTTAAAATTTTCACTTAGCAACAGAAATTTCAGGCTCAATTGTGGTCATAAGTTGAGGACTATCTGTACTGCTTACTGTACATAAGCATGTATGCTTATAATGCATTTAACCTAAACTTTCAGAAAACCAAAAGTGATTAGAATACCATTCTGTTCATGGAAAGGGCATTTGTACTAGGGATATTTGTTTCATTTTTCCTTTTTAAAAACAATATTGTTAATCATTTTTAGAAGAAATAAGTAAACAAACAAGCAAGCAAAGGAAAAGGAAAAGGAAAAGAAGGGGGAAAGTGGTACAGAAATGTAACAGCTGGCAACAAAGAAATTACTAAGATTGTACCGTTAGTACTCGTATATCTTTGATTAAAATTAATCGTAGGCATTAAATTACATTTCAGTAGATTAGATTATTTTAACAATGTAATTTAGAATGAAAATCTCTAAACTAGTATCAAAATCTTCATTATTTGTTATTTAAAAATACAAAGAGAGAGAGAAAAAAGAAAAAAACAACAACTAAAAACTTGGATATTAGTTTCTAAGATCTCATTTGTCAAATTCTGATTAATGTACAATATTTATAGACATTTATTTTGTGTGTGTGTATCTGATTTCACTTTTCAGTCAGTTCTTTTTCCATTAAAAACCATACTTTAAATACTTATTTTTGCCTTGCTGAGTAATATATACAGTATATAAGGAAGCTATTGGTGCTTAAGGAATATTTATTTCTTTTATACATTTGATTAATATCTCTAATTGCTAATTCTTAAGTACAAATGTTTTGTCTTCAAACAACAGAAATCTCTGCTGTTATTTTTAGTTGTTCTTTTTCTTCACTTAAATATTACTATTCTAGTGTGAGAAAGTGCAGGCATAAAAATATAGGCTGGGTCCAAACATTGTATTATTTATTTAATTTTTATCTGCTTTATTTTTTTTTGTATCCCACCTTTATTAATTTTACAAATAAGTCAAAGTGGCGAACATGTCCAACACACCTTCTTCCTCCTATTTTCCCGATAACAACCCTGAGAGGTAATTTGGCCTGAGTGAGTAACTGGCCCAAAATAACTCAATTGGCTCTTGTGGCAAAGGCAGGAACTTAAATTCACAACCTCCCACTTTCTAGCCTGGTACCTTAACCATTAGACCAAACTGGCTCTTAAGCTTTAAGGTAGCTTGTTTGATTGAGGGTTGGTGTGATGTTGGACTGAGCAGCCCCTCCTTCCCTCCTTCCCTTCCCCTTCCTCCCCTGCACAGAACAAGAAAGAGCATTTCTCTATGGACATTGAGGAGCATATGTGACTAGGTCTCTCCCTTGGTTTTCCTTTCTGGGTACAGAAATCAAAATATCCATTTTCCAGTATTCTTTCTCTAGCAAAAAAATCATCATAGTAAAAGGATATGAGAAAAGCATGATCAAATGGAATAGATTTGATCCAATTTAGATCTGGTAGGTTTATCATAAGTTCTCCAGAAATGACTTGACATAAATGAATGGATATATCAATAGTCTGTTTTCTATTTTTTTCTAATAGATGCACTACAAACTACAATGAAGATAAAATAAATGACCAGCAATAATAGATTGCTTTTGTAATGTTCTTTTCTGCTCTGCTGAGGAAGGGTTAAGGTTAATGTCACATAATTAAATGACTCAGTGACCACTGTACTAAAAGGTTGAAAGGTAGAATTGATCTATTGTACGGATTAGATATCTCCTGGATGGACACCTTTGCCACAAGCTGAAACCCACTTCCATACCTACACAGTGCACAGTATGTAGCCCTTCACTTTTGTACATTGCATGCCACTGCATCTTGCTTCAGCAAGGGCCAGTCACCTTTCCGTGTCACTAGGACTCCACAGTAAATGGCATAAATCTCTTCTTCGTCTTTCTGTTTCTATCTCATCCTGTCAGCAGAAATCACTGAAGTGTATGAGCTATGAAAAAGTCTTGGCAAATATTAGCAATGCCAGGGCAAATGGAAAGATACTAGTATGGGGATGGATGCCCATTCTGAGCCTAGTACAGATAGGCAGGCTCACAAAAGGATAGTGTAATCTCTGAACACAAGGACAGGGCATCATAATCAAACATGGGTTCAGGTTGGCTATTTGCCTACAGAATAGGAGCCAAGATTACCAAAGGCCAGTTTACAAAAGTTTCTTTCTAAGAAATCAAAACTAAATATGTTTGGGGAAAGAATATATCTCCTAATATATGCTTAGCAGAACTGATAGAACTAGACATCTCAAGCAGCATGAAAGGCCTCTGTATATTTCGTCCATCAAACACTTAAGAAGTTGGTTTTGGCATGTTTTGGACAAAGCATGATATCCCCTAACTATCAAACTATTTAGAGAAGCAAAGTGGCTTGAGAGAGTTTATTTAATACTGACAACGAAGCAACTTCCTCCATCACAATGAAGGGCAGCAGGTAATGTGTGCTAGATATACAGCTCTCCAACAGAAGAGAATGGCTGGAGGTTGAGAAGTTGGCAGGGCACTGCTGATCAATAGCACTCAAAAATTGGTACCTGATGTAGATGGTTCACTTTGTTTCATGGTAGAATCAACTCTTCTGAATTCTACAGAAACCCTGGGAATATTGAACAGATTGTTCCACTATTCTGATGCAATTTTCTTGCTTCAGTCCTAACCACATATACTGTCTCTCATGTGTACTCAAGCCCCTGCTGTGCAATGCATTATGATGAAGAGAGAAAGATATAGATTGATCCTTAAAAGAGAAGACTGTGACCGGAAAGTCCTTAGTGTGTGGAATGCTTCAAATCTTGCCTTGCCCAGAGGAACTTAACAGGTTCATTCTCCTCAGTCAACTGTCAGCAGAGACAGTGCTTTTTATGCCTACTAATTCCAAAAATCTAGCTGAGGTTCAAAGACTTTCTCTTGGCCTTCACATTTTCTCAGTGTTTCTTTCTTATGGGTCAAGGGGATTTTCAAGCTAGTCTATGGGTAAAATTGTGAATTTCTAAATGACAAAGCTATTGTCACACCAAAGTATGTTTGCCAGGCAATGCACGAATAAAGCAAGAGGAATGGCTGATTTCACAGAGAGGGAGTGACCTTGGTGAAATGCTGGATGGTGCCTCACAGCCTTTGGCAACTGTTATCGAGATTCCATGCTTCATTTCCCAGGCTCATCACCTGGGAAAAAGCTGCACAATTTTTGTTCAGCTTCGGTGAAGAATTGCCAGCCCCATCTTATGAAGCAGGAAAAAGACAAAATGGGAGTGACCATGAGGGATTTAGCAGTGCTTGTGAAAGCTGAAGACCACTCCCATTTACACTTTTAGGCCTGCATTAAATCTTTTGATAGGCCAAATTTATGAATGGATGAGTTGTTGATGTCAATTTTTATATCATGATATCACCCAGGGAGACAGGCTAGAGACCATAGTTCATCATGATGATCCTAGACTTTGTTCTTTCCTCCCCTTTCATTACAATTACTGCAAAACAAATTGTCTGAAGCAATGGTTCCCAACCTTTTTTTCGCCCCACACCCCTAAAGAAATTTCACTTGAACCTCGCACTCCCTGAAATTTATATTTTGCTCAAGGATAAATTATGTGAATTCCGAATAATATTTTATCAAAAAAAGATTGTTACTTTATTTTTTAATATAATTTGTAAAGGAAATTACAAATGTAGCCCTGAAACATATAATAAATTAACATTGGAATAAACCTCAGAAAATTAATCTCTTACTGGAAATAGAACAAATAACTAAGTAGTAAAAAAATAGTACTAAATACTACAAGGACTAGTTTTCAAATGCTTGGTAGGATTGAATCTTTTCAGCTGTGTATGTGACGGCTACTAAATAACGATACTTAACTCTAAAATGAAAACAAATTAGTCCATTGCAAAAGAAAATAAAAATGCCAACATATAGCCAATATCCTATTATTTACCTGGACTTTTCTCACACCCCCTGGAATATTGTCTCACACCCCCAGGGGGTGCAAGCACCCCAGGTTGGGAACCCCTGGTCTAAAGGAATCTCCTAACCCTGAGGTCCCCCAGCTTTATAATTAACATCTGAGAAGCTGGAGAGGGCCAGCACACCTATCTTCTTAAAAGGATGACTTGCAACTCCACACCTGCGTACATGCAGCTATTTAATGTGTATTTTATCAAATGGCTAAATAACTCATTCTAGTTTGATATAATCGACTTCAAGTATTGCATCAATAATTCTCAGCAAATGAACTATGATGCCACCCTGCTTTTTTGTTTATTCTGATTCCAGAGCTGCAAGGCTAATTTCTTATTGATACATTTGTACTAGCAACAGTAAAGGGTAGTTGATACTGTGATATGGTGCACCTTTCCTATTTTTTAGTATTTTTCAAAACCACAGTTAGGCGCCTTCAAGCAACAAAACATCCCTAACCATAATCCAATTAAGTTCAAGGCTTCACAAATACCAGGCCAGAAAAAACCAATGAGATAAAACCATTCAGATTCATTTAATATTTGCCCAAATCTCGCTACCTCTCATCTAAGAGGTAATAATCCAGTTCTTTGCTCTCAGGGAATGAAACATTGATTGTTCCTCTAGTTATGCTGATTTTAAATGCAGATCCTTTAGCTCTCCATGTTTAGCAAAACACATGGAATATTTTCATTGATTCTTTTGCATGTCACAAGGAACCTTAGACAAACTGTTGGTACCATTGTTGACCATCCAGGTTCCTGCAATTCAAGACTCCTACAGCAGGGTCAGCACCTACTGGACCCCAACCTTGGTTGATTTTAAATAACTAAGCAGTCAAACTATTCAGTTGGTACTATTCAAACAGAAGATCACTAAGAAATTCCCAAGTTTGTGGTTGAGAATGGAAAGTTGAAGGCACCATTGGGAAACTGCTTTCTTTTTGTTGCCAAGAAAACTACAATCACATCTTCATGTTAGGGCAGGGTACTTAATAGTTTAAACTATTTCTCTTCTTTTGGAAATATTTGTTCTAAGTTCCTCTTAGGTCTCCAGGCATTTTCTTTTTTACAGTTGATACTGGAAGTGATGATATGTCTGGAAGATCACAAATAGATTTTGTTGTTCCTTGGCTTAAAATTTGCTGGGGTGAGGATGGCTGAAGCTGGTAGGACAGCGAAGCAAAATGATAAATAGCTGATGGTAGGATTTTCTGTTCTCACCCTTCAAAATTCTGGGGTTTGATTTTCTTTTATGTTTATCATTCTAAAGTTTATTTGAACCTATGCTCTGTTTGTTTCCCATTTCAAAATTGAAAATTGGCAGCGCTGTTGAAAGGACTGCAAAAAGGGAGTGCCAAGGGCACTGGAGGAAAGCAATTGCCTCTTCCAACAGGAGGATGGAGATTTATTTATCAACCCATTCTTCATAAATCACATCAAGGGGCCTGTTCAAAAGAAACAGAAGGAGTCCTCTTTTTATTTTGAAGTACCATTTCCAGCATTGCTCAGCACTACTTTTTTTATTATGAAACTTAAGTGATTCAGCTTTACTGGTGCATTACACTGTATTTCCATCATTTCCTTAACCCATTAGGGACTCTGTGTCTCCTGTTTGGATTGATCCAATTCCATTCATATTGAAGTAGAGTCTTTGATCAGGAATCATCCCAGATTGCCTCTATTTTAGAATGCCCTAAATCAAGAAAAGCCCTGTCATACAATAAAAGGTTTTATCCATTAAGACTCTCTGCAGTCCATTGATTTGTGTCAGTGGAGTCAGGAAGTCAAGCTGCTCCTGCTTTTCCATTGTGGGCTTATGAGTGACTGACACATGAGAGGCTCCAGCAAACAAGGGGGAGGGAAGGACTGGCCTGGAAGTGGAAGTTAAAGTTTCACACAATCAGTAAACAGAATTCCTCCCGAAGACGAAGACGGCAGACAAACTCTCAGCTGCCTGGGCCAAGTAGTGATGTCACCATAGGCTGAGGGTCTGGCTGGCCTTCCATGTACCTAATTTTCCCTTATATGGGCAGAGAGAACAATTGGGCTTCTGGCAGGCAAATCAATAGAGCCAGATGGTGGGCTCCCAATTAGAGATTAGGCACATTCCAATCCAGCACAAATACACCATCAATCATACATGAGGGAGGTATTTATAGTCTCTATCACATTCCTTAATTAATTCAAAATGGCCAAAGCAGAAAACACAATTACAAAAAGGCTATTTTTTACAGAATTCTGGCCTTCCTTTGGCAAAGCTGCATTCCTCTCTCAGAGGGAAAGGAGTTGAAAAGCCATGACACAGATGTTCGCTGGATTGCTCCATAGTGGTTTTGGGGGAGGGGAGGGAGCCCTGCACTGTTCTTTGGTTAAAGAAAGAAATTGTTAAATCCAGTCTGAGTTTCTTCAAAGAGATCAGGCAAATCCATCTGGATTACACCTACAGTGAATGTTTGGGTTGCTCCCAGATGTTGTGAATGGTCTTCTGTTTTTTTATGGCTGGTCTAAACAAGCAGCTTGCCCCACTGTGAGCAGAAATGAACAACTTCATACTCTATCCACCGACCCATCTGAGCCCACTTGAAAGGTACCCCCTCCTCTTTGCCTTCTTTGCACCAAAAATAGTGTTTTCCCAATTGTTCTGGAAGCAGAGCTGCTGGGTTTGCTTGTTGCACTTCATTTAATGTTTTGCTCAAATTGGCTCCTTGTTGCTGTGGCAAGTTTGCCCTCTTCTCTATGGTCACTGCTTGCTGCCTCTGCAGCACTTTAAAAATAAAAGTTTACCAGTGGAGAGGTGAAAAGCTGGGGAGAGCAGTTATTTGCAAGTTCATGGACAGAACAAAGAAGGCTGACTTTTACTCTTCCTTTTGCTGAACAAGTGAAACTAACAAGAGTCCTGTTATCTTTCCCTTCCAACTCAAGTGAAAAAGTTAGACATTGAAAAAACATGAGGAAGAAATGATCAACCACTGGGGGCGTGGGGTGTATTTGTTTATAACTAATCCACCAGAAACTGCCCTGGAGAGAAAGGTATTGGCCAAGAGGACAATCTACTAAGCAGCTCTTACAAAAAAGTCTATCAATGGGTACTCTCTGTCCTCAAAAGCTCAACTATGAAAAGAAAACAACAGGAGTTTGCTCTCCCAGCAAGGATGGGAAGGGTAAAGAAAAAAAGGGAATTTGCCAGTCTGGGGCTGTGATAAATATCAGGGCAGCCTAAGAATATCAGGTGATTGTCATGGATCATGCAGAAAAGTTGAAATCCAGAAGGGGAGTTCTTAAACCAGCTTCATTTCCATGTTTTACACAAGGGAATCAAACAACATATCATTTCCATACCACTTCAGATCCTCAAATCTAGCCTATTTAGAAAAAATAGTTTGACTGTAACCAATCCACACCATAGCCATTTAAATCCTAAAATCTTCTGAGAATTCACCAAGTCTTGGAATAATCTGATCTTAGGACATGCCAGACACCTTGGGTTCCTCTCTTATTGAATTGGAGCATCAATAGCTGTCTCCCTCAGCTAAACCACACAGCGTTTTGTCTTATTAGTCTGTACATATTCCTTCAATCTTGTCATCTATTTTTTGCACTGTCTACAAAATAACAGGCAATGTCAACTGCATTCCCAATGTATCCACAAGATGAATGCCTTTAGACTGAGATACCATAAATAGCAAGATTATTTAGAATGGTAAGAAAACAGGAGTACTATTGAGATATCATTTGACTAGTAAAATTGCAGGTTTCAGATCTAAATTCTTATGCAGGATGCAGAACTATTTTCACATGGATGCAGGCAGCAGAATAAATGAAAAAGTATAGAGGGACAGATCTTATATACCGTGTTTCTCACATTATAAGGCCGGGCCTTATGTTTTTTGAACCCCCCAAAAAACGGCTAGGCCGTCTTTTCGGGGGTGAGTTAATTTCCCCCCTTGCATCCTCGGGTGGGCGGGCAGCGACATCTTGGGGTTCGGGAGACCTTTTCCTTCTCCCTTGCTNAATTTCCCCCCTTGCATCCTCGGGTGGGCGGGCAGCGACATCTTGGGGTTCGGGAGACCTTTTCCTTCTCCCTTGCTACCGCGGCATTAGAAGAACGTTAGAAGAATGCTAACGTCTAATGCCACAGCGTTAGAAGAATGCATTTGGCGCAGCCACGTGCGGCCAGTCAGGGCTCCTCCCTGCAACCAGGGCCCTGAGGAGACACTTGGGCTTCAGGAGCCCCCGTCATCGCATTCGGAGGGTCCGGTGGGGAGGCGCTCACTGCCGCTCATCCCATCAGGGCCGCGCCAGAGCAATGCGGGCTGGGCAGAGCCAGGAAAGCGAACCATGGGTGCGTGCATGCCTCCTCCTGCCCCTCGTTCCCAAATCTCACCCGGGTGAGCAGCACTTCGCTTGCTTTGCAAAGCCACAGCTTCCTCACCTCTCAGCAAGCAGAAGGAACTGGCTGCAGCCTCCTCCTCCTCAGCTGCAGCGCAGACCTTGCAGGGAGAGAGAGAGAGAGAGAGGGAGAGATCCTCTCGGGCGAGCGCCTTCCCTCAGAACACGGCGAAGGGAGCGCCTGAAGCCAAGTGTCTTCTCAGAGCTCCGGTTGCAGGGAGGAGCCCTGACTGGCCGCACATGGCTGTGCTAAATGCCACGGCATTCCTCTAACGCTGCGGCAGCAAGGGAGANGGTCTCCCGGTATGAAGTGCCCCACCAATGCAGGCAGCACCATATCCAGGCATGCAAGTACTTCCTAAATGCAAGCCTCCCCATTCCCCCCCATTTCGCATGTTTAATATGGGCTTTAATTTGGGGGGAGGGCTTAATTCAATGTTATAAATTGAATGCCTATAAAACATGGTGGGGCTTCCTATTGGTGGAGGCCATATTGTTGGAGAAACATAGTATCATTTATCCACCTCTCATAATTGATACAGATTTGTCTTTTTTCATAAACTTAAAAGAACTTTATAATTGTATACATTCATGTGTGTTTGTGGATAAATGCTTGTATGCCTTCAACTCACTACTGATTCCTGACAACTTCCTAAACAAGTCCATGAAGTTTTCTTGGTATTTTCATTAATGGTTTGCCATTGCTTTCTTCCTGGACTGAGAGAGAATGACTGGTCAAAGAACCCCAGCTGGCTTTGTGCCAAAAAGAAACTAGAACTCAGGGTCTCCCAGTGTTTTTAGCCTGGAGCTTTAACCCAATATACCTAAGTCTTTCTGCATATCCTGTTCTCCAGGATATCAACAGGAATGTCTTTGAATATAATTTTGTAAACAAAACATATTTATACATAAAGGAAAAAAATAAATACAAGTGTAGTTTATTTATTTATAAGATTTATATAGCCACCCATATAAAAGTATCAAAAAAGCACACCAACCACAACAACAAACCCAAGCACCCCAGGATAATACTTTCCTATACATCCACATATCATTGTACTGCTTTCCAATTTTATTCTACCAGAATGCACACAATAAGAGTCAGCTCTTCAAGATCTTCTGGAAGGTGAGGAGAGAAGGCTCATGGTGTATTTCTAGGAAATGGATGTCTAATGGGATGAGCAGCAATGGAGAAAGCAGATTTCTTAGGTCCCACTGGAAAGCAACATTAAAGGGAATGAACTTACTCTATCTGACTTGAGTGGATAGGCAAAATATACTCCAGGAAAGAAAATAACATGTTCCATACCATTTTAGAGCTTCAAAGATAATAACCAACTTATTGAACTCACTTAGGGGAAAAAAAAAAACTGGAGGCCAATGTAGCTCAGAAAGCTCACACAACTATGGTGCAAAATAGATAATCTATAGAACACCCAGGTCTGTATGTATCACTGCCTTCCAGACCAGTTGTGATTTCTGGACGGTCTTATGACAGCAACCCTGTGTAGAATGTATTGCAATAATCCAGCTAAGAAGCGATCAAAGTATGTAATCCAGCCAGGAAGCCTCCCATGCCAGGAATGGGCACCCCCTGACATAGCTGCCACCTGCTTTTTGAGCAGGAAATTCAAATCCAGGACGAATTGCAAAGATGCACATCAGCTCTGTCTGGGGAACTATTATCCTAGCAAGTGTCAAAGATGACATTTCGCCATATCCAGGTAAGCTAAAAGTTTTGTATATATGCTCAAATTACAAAACTTGAATTTTCTTATATGGAAGTAGTATGCAAAGTATAACTACTAGTAATATTGAGTGTTGCTGGTATAATAAGTTACAGAATGTATCAAAGAAAGGATTAACTATCGGGCTTCATTAACGTTACAGAAAGACTCCTCTCCATATTCCCCTTTCTTTCCTGAACTTTTAAAATCCTTCATAGCTTTATTCAGAAACCTCTACTCACAACTATAAATATTCAAAATTTAAAATTTCCTGCATTTTCATTTCCCATCTAACCTTCCTTCTGATTATTATATTAATAAACTGCCTTTTCTTTACTTCTTTATGCTGACCACCTTCATAATTTTTGAACAATTCATAAACTTCTATGCTGCCTTAATCAAGCCAAACCAAGGAAATGGGGAATGGTTATTTTTTTAAAAAGTATTTAAAAGTTCTACCTTGTATTTCTACTATTCTTACTCTCTGTATCTCAACCAGATTCATTTAATAAATTACTGTCTTCTTAAATAGATGTATAAGATAAAGAGAATTGAGAAGTTTAGACTCTAATAAGATGTCACAAAGATATTAGAGCTGTTTTGGTAATGTACTTTTTCAGACAGAAAGCAAGTCGCCATTTTCTGCAGAAACACATAAAGTTTCCCAGCTATTTACTTCAATGCTATCAGCTTCATTTCACTATTTTCTATCTTAACTATATTAAGACACAACAAAAAAGCCACTTAATCTTTTTCTCAATAAGAAAAAGAATTTTTTTAGTTCAACACAGACAATAAAAACATGTCAAATTAAAAAGATCTTCACTGAAGCCATAAACTATAGAAGAACTGGCTTTGACAGTTGCAATTTTCTACAGTTAAGTGGCTCAGCTCAACTGATCTGACTTCATATTAATGCAAGCAGATACTAAAGCTAATCCTGTATTCATATGGGAACTAGAACTTCATTAATATAAATGAAGTCCTTGACAACCTAAATAAACCCTTTTTGTAAAGGCACCCACAATATAACAAATGATGGCGGTTCGTGCCTATGGAGAGTACATCAAGCGCACACCATACTCATTAAGGGTCACCACCAATGATAATGACTTCCAAGCCAGCCACTGTGCCTAAGAGTAGTATCATTTTCCCTTCTTGAAACATATGAAGCTGAAAAATAATGATTAAGGGAATAATTTATGATTCTTTCTTAAATCTGATACGAAGGGGTCTAGGCAAGCCTCTCACCAGGCTGTGAAAAGAATTCAAAGAATTAAATTTCCTAGGAACAGTACACTAGAAAAATCAGCGGGAACACAATAACATATAGGCACAGAAAAAGATTTTATGACCAGCAAGAAACAGAAAAATATTGAATGAATCAATGTGAAAATAAATATGAATATTCAACAAGTATCAAAATTTAATATAAAGACATAATTTATCTACATTTCCAAATTGAAAAATTGCTGGCACTATCATGGATAGGCAGCTTAATGAGTAAGTAGGCAAGAAAATAGGTTGTGTGAAAAGAATCTGGCAAGCAGCTGGGCAAAATAAGACAGAGCAAGTCCTCACATGAAGAAGTACATTAAACTGTTTTCAAATGAACTGCTACTGCCCAAGCATTCTTGGTTAAGAAATAAGTAAAGGGGGGGGGTTGGGGTGGAGGGAGAGACCTATGGCCTTGCTGTGCTGCCTCAAATTTTGATCATGACAAGGGCAATGCAATAGTTGTGCTAGGCCAAAAATAGAAACAAAAACACACAATCCCCCCCAAAACCCAGTTGGGTGTTTAATTTGTCTTTTATGATCTAGTGATTATCTGGAAAATTTAGGTAGAAATATTTTACTCCTTTTCTGCATGGTTTGCTCACATAGACAGTTTTTTCCACATGTCTCCCCCACCCCAGCTGTGTCAGCAGAGGAGGCACGTTGCGGGCCCCTTCGGCCAGGGTATTCCGGCTGGTGGGGTTAAGGAGAAGAGACTTCTCTGCTGTTGTGCCTGTTCTTTGGAACATCTTGCCTCCCGGAGTGAGGTTGATTCTAACCCTCCTGGCCTTCCAGAAGAGCTTAAAGACCTGGCTCTGTCAGGTGGTTTGGAGCACCAATGGAAGAGTTTCACATCAGGGGGCGCTTGATAGATTTAATAACAGATCCCATCTTCTCCTCCTATTCCCTCCCTCCCATCTTTTAGTCAAGGCTTAGTAATTGGATCTTTGGTTTACCGTTTTTATCAGTTTATAAGAATATAAAATACAAAGGAAAATAAAAATAATGGGAAATTAGGGAAAGAAAAAAAAGGAAGAAGAGAACACTTGGGGTACAAGGGGAAAATGGAAAAAAAAGGTGCTGGATCAAAGTAATTGGATTTTTATAATATTTTATTTATATAATCTAGGTTTTGTACAGTTTTATCTTTTTAATATTGTAAGCCATCCAGAGTTACCCTGTGGTAAGAAGAGTGGCCAATAAATTTTACAAACAAATAAATAGCTTTGTTCATATTTTTTTGTACCTTTAGGTATCTGTTTGCTGCTCAGTGACTGGTATACAGATCTTGCCTTCTATAATTTTGTTCAATTGTCTCATTCCCCAATTAATTGCTACATTAAAATAAAAATCCTTTATATACTGTTACTTTGCTGTTGTTTTTTGTACTAGTCCCAAGTAATTCTAAACTGCTTGTGTCTACGTATCCTGGCAAACTAGACACCATCAGAGTTGACACCAGCCAGAGTATAGAAAAACTCACAAGAAGTGCAAGATCAGAAGATGTGGAAAGACTTGGCCCACAGAACCGCCAAGAATGGATAACATCATCAACACCATTATCTTGTAAATGGAGGAAAATTGAGATTTTTTTTAAAAAAAGTTTAGTATTGTAAAAGTGGGATTTGCTATTCAGCCCCATCTTGTACACCCAGAACTTAGGCTGAGGATGCAGAAGGGTAAAGATCCTTAAAAGGAAACTGGCAGAATTACATTACACATTTGTGACATCTGCTCTACATTTTTATGGACAAAATATGTTTATCAATCCCTACATATATATCAATCCCTATTTACAGGGTTCTACATATATTTAATATGCTCTACATATATACACAGACTTTTAAAGTCAGTTAATTTCAGTTTCATTTCGAATTCTGTTCAGTAGCACATTCATTTCTGAAGATTTGAGCCATATTCCAATGGATTTTTATTATTCATCCTTGAAGAAAAAAAACTGTTTATGACCAACCCCTTTACAAGATCTTGTTTAATTATTGTCTCATATTGATTTGGATACTGTAAATACATTTTTCAAAATAAAAGTTTAGTCTTGGCTGAAACTCCCAATTATTTTCTTCAGTTAGTGTTATTAAATTCACTTTCTGATGTAACAATCATTCATGTCTAACAAATTGTATTTTTAAAATAATTTAAACTCCAACTACATTTAGAGTTAAATGAAAAACACATGTTCCAGGATTCTATCAATTTCATTTTTATATTATAACTATAGATAATCCCAACAGAGCATTTGGCTTTTAGATTAAACGATGATCTAAGCAATTATCTTCTATTTGTCCTTCTGCCTATTTAATTATGATTTGCCTTAAAAGGCCTATTTGTAGCTCTTTTTGTTTTCTAATGCCAGAGAGATTTTCCTAATAGCAAATGCATTCTTTAATGGAAACAAAAGTTGACTCTGAAGATAGAAAGACTGTTGATATGCTTGAACTCTGATGTTGAAGAAGACTCCTGAGTACACTATAAGCACCCAAGAAAAGAAACAAAGGGATTGTAGAATAAATCAATCCAGATTTCTCATTTAAGACATAAATGATCAGGCACAAATTATTATACTTTAAATATATTATGCAAACACCTGAGAAATCTGTAGAATGGAAAAGGATAGAAGAAATACTTAATTACATTGGTGATAACTGCACCACTGGGAGACCTGAAAGGTCAAGTCTTTGTAGACCATCTTGGAGAAGGTCTATCCATGTAGTCACTGTTGACACTGATTTGACAACACATAACCAATCAATGCACAAATTATAATTATAGAAGGCTTACCCCTTTAAATACTTTGTTAGCATCTTCTTTAGTATCTTGTGAACACATATGCACACACTCATCCCTATCATGATCCTCCAATGTTTCATATTTTGACATTCTTAAACCATTTTATCACAACATTATGATTTTGTTGGTGGTGCTTTTAGTATTTTTGTGCTTTTAGCTGAACATTATATTCTAATTGAATTTTGTAAGTTTATGTGTGATTAAAAATGGGGGGGGGGAAGAGATTGTTCATCAAACGCACTTGGTGAAATAACTTACTCAACAGAACCGGGAATCTTCCACAGCAGTAACAACTGAAGTTCCAAATTACTGTAGATATCATGATAGTAAGTTACAAGTAATAATGGAACTATCCAAATGTTTTTTAAATCATATTTAATGTGCATGATAATAACAAAATTGTTATGCAAGCAATGCAAGAAAACATGAATACAATAAAGTGAAACTAAGTTTGGGCACATCTGTCACACGGCAAAGACTTTCTAAGTTATATATTGCAATAATTATTATGCAGAAATCTGCTTTATCTCACATTTTTCAATGTTATTTTACTCTTAATTGCACTGATTTAAAGACCATTGATCCAATTTTGAGTTACATAAGAGATTATATAAGGCTTTCTAGAATGGAACAGTTACCTAAATTAGTATGACCTTACAAGGGGATTTTTTTCCCTACCAAACTGACCCCCATTAAGGATTTTATGACAAATATAACATTTTTTATCCTTTCTGTTCAATCATGTCCAATTCTTGAAGACTGTTCATACAAGTACCTGCCATTTTCTTGAAACTGTTTTTTAGTAGCAGCTTGCCCCTGCCTCGTTAGAGTCAAAAATCAATAATTTGCCCAACATCACCCACTTGGACGTTGTGTCCAAGGCAGAACTAGCTTTCATGATCTTCCAGTTTCTAGTCTGATGCCTTAATCATTGTTATCAAACTGGCTATTGATAATTATCAAACAGCAAACGTATCTCTTCCTATTATTCTATTTTCTATATAAAAGAGACATGCTGACACATAATACATTTTCTTATACCTCTTGATCTGAACTTTCTGAATATTAAAACAATAGTTTTCTCAGACAGTTGATCACTGCTAGCATGCAGACTGAAATTCAGATTACAAACCTGGAGAAACCTCAGCAAACTGGAGCTACAACCGGTTGGAAAACGGCTTTGGAAACAAGCTGATTGTTCATCCTTAAGTAATATTTTATTCACAGGAACCAAGCAATCATACACTGATATGAATAAAATGGTCAATATTCTATTATAGCTTAAAGAATTTAATCAGCTTCTAATGAATAAAGATCAACATTTATACTGATATCCAGTTAATAAGCCTCAACATAGGGCACAATTTCATGTGGTGGATAATTACTAAAGTTCAATTTATATTTAGAGCTGTGAAGACATCGTAGGTAATAATTTCATTTGCCCCAAAAAACCATCAACCCTTAAACTGTCATTCTTTGATAGCACTTGATAGCACTTATTTATTAAAAATATTTCTAATCCATTGGAGATGGCTTCTTTTATTTCTTCACAAATTTAAAACTGGTTCATCACCCAAATCATTTTAAAAAGGAACAGTAGGACCAATTTTGTAAAACATAGGAATACTAGTACTAAAGTTACCGATATGTCAACATTACTACAGAAAAATAGTTTGAGATTTGTTTTCCAAATATTATTTCAAAAATGCCATCTAGATCAATGCAGCCAATAGAAGTTTATATTATTTACAGAATTACATGAAATCAGAATCAGAAAGAGGTTCATCCAGTCCAATGGCTGTGGCAAAGCAAGAAAAGAATAGAACAGAACAGAACAGAACGGAACAGAATAGAATTCTTTATTGGCCAAGTGTGGTTGGACACACAAGGAATTTGTCTTGATGCAAATGCACATCAGCGTACATTATCAAGAATCATAAGGTACAACACTTAATAATAGTCATAGGGTACAATAAGCAATCAAATCATTCTGGGAAACAATCAATATAGATCACAAGGATACAAGCGACAAAGTTACAGTCCTACAATCACAAGTGGGAGGGATGGGTGGTAAGGAGTGATGAGAAGATTAACAGTAATAGTAGTGCACACTTTGTAAATAGTTGAACAGTGTTGAGGGAATTATTTGTTTAGCAGAGTGATGGCGTTTGGAAAAAAACTGTCCTTGTGTCTAGTTGTTCTGGTGTGCAGTGCTCTATAGTGTTGTTTTGACGGAAGGAGTTGAAACAGTTTATGTCCGGGATGTGAGGGGTCTGTAAATATTTTCACAGCCCTCTTTCTGACTCATGCAGAATATGGGACCTTGATGGAAGCAAGTTGGTACCAATTGTTTTTTCTCCAATCCTAATTATTCTCTGAAGTCTGTGTCTGTCCTGTTGAGTTGCAGAACCAAAACCAGAGTTATAGAAGTACAGATGACAGACTCAATAATTCCTCTGTTAGAACTGCATCAGCAGCTCCTTGGGCAGTTTGAGCTTTTTGAGTTGGTGCAGAAAAAACATTCTTTGTTGTCCTTTTTTGATGACGTTTTTGTTGTTAGGTATCCATTTTAGGTAATGTGATATAATAGAACCTAGAAATTTGAAGCTCTCTACTGTTGATATTGTGTTGTCTAGTATTGTGAGAGGTGGTAGTAAGGGAAGGTTTCTTCTGAAGTCTACCACCATTTCTACGGTTTTGAGTGTGTTCAGTTCCAGATTGTTCCAGTTACATGAGGCAAGTTGTGCAAACTCCTGTTTGTATGCGGATTCATCGTTGTCTCAAATGAGACCAATCACTGTTTTGTCAGCTGAAAACTTCAGTATTTTAACAGATGGATCATTTGAGATGCAGTCATTGGTATATAGCAGTGGTGGCTAACCTTTTTCGGCTCCTGTGCCGATAATTGCGCGCTCACTTGCTTGCGCAGGCTCGCATGCCAGCACCCAGAAGGCATGTGCGCGCGACCCCCGTGTGCCGTGCATCTCTGCACATTCTCGCGCGAATCCCCTCACACGCCGTGCATCTGCATGTGCAATTCCCTCATATGCCATGTGTCTCTGTGCATGCACACGCAATCCCCCTCACACACTGCGTATCTGTGCATGCGATTCCCCCTCGTGAGGCATGCATCTCTGCATGCATGCGTGATCCCCTTGCACATCTGCACATGCACACATGATCCCCCCTCGTGTGCAACACATCTGTGCATGCATGCACAATCCCTTTGTACGCAGCACAACTCTGCGCATACACGCGTGTCTCCCACACACCCCATCCACCCCTTGCGCATACACACCAGATACCCAACAACCAGCTGTTGGGCAGTGGCACGCACGCATATGCGCAGTGGGGGTCTTCCGGCGACCTCTTGTGTGCTGGGGGAAATGGCTTTGCATGCCACTTCTGGCACATGTGGCATAGGTTTGCCAACACAGGTATATAGGAAGAAGAGAAGTGGAGAAAGCACACAGCTTTGGGGGGGCCCTGTGCTAACTGTAGAGGTGTCAGAGGTGATTCTGCCTAACTTCACCTGCTGCTTCTTGTCTGTTAGGAAGCTTATGATCCACTTACAAGTATGTCCAGGTACCGCTAATTGGTTTAATTTAATTAGAAGAATGTCTGGAATGATGGTATTGAACACTGAACTGAAGTCTACAAAGAGGACCCTTGCATAGGTATTTGGAGAGGTGTTGTAGGATGTAGTGCAGAGCCATATTTATAGCATCATCTATAGATCTATTTGCTCAGTATGCAAACTGCATGGGATCTAACAGCAGATCCATGATGGTTTTTCAGGTGGGACAGCACTAGCCTTTCAAATATTTTCATAACTACAGATGTTAGAGCAACTGGTCTGTAGTCATTCAGTTCCTTAATGGAGGGCTTCTTTGGCACTGGGATGATAGTAGAGCATTTGAGGCAAAAAGGAACATAGCACATCTCTAGTGGTTTAGAAATCCAGTATCCCTAATAAGTGCCATCCAGCCTCTGCTTAATAACATATTAAAAAGTTTTCAGAAAGTCTGAGAATATAGTCCAATGTCAAACAATTGATTCTATTTGACAATTGCCCCTAAAGTTTACATAAACTCTTCCTTCTATACTTTGACCATTCCTCCGGAACAATAAACAAATTTGATCTACATCTATAATACCACTACCTTTGAAGTATCTGAGCAAAGTGAAGTATTATTTCCCAGCAGTTCATTATTCAGCTCAAACAAATCCAGCCCAAATGCTGAGAATGTTGCTCTGAGGTCCCTGCCATGTTACTCTCTTGGACATGTTCCAATTGTCAATATTCTCCTTAAAGCAATGGAGAAACATATTGCCAAAGTGGAATGTGCCTGACTAGAATGGGTTTCCTTTAGGATACCCAACACAGGAGATTACCTTCTAAATGCCACGTGTATTATACATTCCCCAAATCAAAAATAAAATAAAAACAAAAAAGATCTCAAAGAGAACTGTATGCAGGAAAAACAGTATTCAATTCAGGTCTGAATAACAGCTTGGAATATGGTTTCCAAGGCAACTCAACCGGCATGTTAACATGTTCACTTTCTTCATTAAAGAAAAATGTGAAAGGTAATTGGGTTAATTACTAAAGCAAAAGCCAGCATACTGCCACGAATTGTCCATTTACCTAAGGTGTTTAAAAACCAGTCCAAATTTGCTATCAAGGTAGAATGATTTATAAGCCTTTTGTCTACAGGAGTAGCTCACATAAAAGGCAAGTAATTGACTCTTTACATTTTCAGAAGTTACGTTTAAACCTAGTATTCCTAATTAATATTCCTAGTTGGTATTACATAACAGAAAATGATGTCAATATTATATGTTGCGGGACCAGCCCTCAGTAACAGCCTCCTACCAAAAACCCTACTCTAATGGCCTTTGCCATCAAATGTTAGTGGTAGGGTTGTTATCAAAATCCTCTACAGGCAAATTTGGGAATAAGAATAGCAATAGCTTTTAGACTTATATACCACTTTACGATGCTTTACAACCCCCTCTAAGCAGTTTACAGAATCAGCATATTTCTCCCAATTTGGGTCCTCATTTTACCCACCTTGAAAAATGGAAGGCTTAAGTCAACCTTGAGCCTGGTAAGATTTGAACTGCCAAATTGCAGGCAGCCGTCTGTCAGCAGAAGTAGCCTGCACTACTGCACTCCAAACCATTGTGCCACCGGAGTAAGGGGTGCCCAAGTTTTGTTCTTTGCATTTAGTATAGCTGATTTTTAAGTTGTATATTTGTTTTTATTGGTCTATATTGTTAGTCTCCCAAAATTATTTGGGTGATCCAGGAATGGTCTAGAATGCAGCAGTACACACTCTTTGGTTTCCCCACAGAACTGTCCATTTTACAATACTGATGTGTAAGCTGCGCTGGGTACAATTGAAGATGAAAGGTTATCACTTTTAAGGCTCTAAATAGCATGGAATCAATCATGCTGTGGGAGCACTTCTCCCTGTGGATATCTAACCATCCCTCCAAGTCAAATAGAATACCCCCCTCCCCAGGTCCCTTCCTTAAAATGTTGTCATTCAGTGTAAGTTCTTCAAAGCAAATCAGCCTAGGAAACAAAGGCCTGTTACTGCTTTTTATTATTAAAACTGCAGTAACAGAATCTTGTAAACGTCAATGTACTTTCTCCCTTCCTCTTTGTATAAACTAGGTAGGGGCTTATCTGAAACATTTACTCACATTACATTATTGCTTGGGATTCAGATCCCTTTTATCTGACCCCTGCCTTGGTAGAAGCTCTTCTTTCTTGTCAGGCATGGACAACCAGATTTACATATGCAGAATTCAAGCTAACTACTTTATTATGTTCTGTCTATGATACAGAAATCTTCCAAGTCTTGAGTATTCCAAGGAATTCTAAGGAATGCCGGGGGGGGGGGATCCTAGCCTTTTTGCCATCATGATTCTAGGCTAATTGTAATTTCCTTTGCTTTTTACATCGAGTGGGTCCTAGGAAGTGCATCTTCTCCATATCTACCTCTGCCCTGTGGAATGTCTTTTCCCAGAGATCTGGGAGCCCTCCCCCCACCTTTGAGAAGGTCTTGAAGATAAAATGAGGCTGGAATCTAATAAGATGAAATAGCAATAGCACTTAGACTTATATACCACTTCATTGTGCCAATAAGACAGAATATTTGTAGGTCAGGGTTGAAATGAGGGATCTTTGGTGCTCTCTGAGTTTGCTTGCTTTCTTGAAGATGTTTCATTATCCTACACAGGTAACATCATCAGTGCTAGGAAGAAGTGCTGTTTGCTGTTAGTGCCAGGCTTCTAGAAATTCCTTGGCATTTTTCAATTGAGAAAAAGTTACAATCCTCGACCAGGCCAAGTCCAAAAAGGCCAGGGAATTTCCAGAAGCCTGGCACTCTGACAAATCAACCATCAATAGACACATAGACATTAACAACATCTATAGACTAGGCAAAAGAAACAATCAACCAGCCCAAAGAGAAAAAGACTCTAGCACTTCTCCACCAGTAATCAGCCCTCAGATCAGCATAGATTAGCTCCAAGGTTAACTTCAGACCAACTATCAAGTAAACAATATGCCAATCAAGAAACTGCCAAAGAACCATCAGTAAACTGCCGGACCAAAGAATCTCTAAATAGGGCGTTGGTACTTACCTGATACGCCCATTCTCTTTGAGCTGTGAAGAGCATCCAGTAGCGGGAGGTACTTCAGTCTCTGGATTTCTAGGCTGGGCTTAATTTGTGGAACGCTCCTCCTCCTCCACGGGACTCCTGCCCAGCATTCCCCAGTTTTGGCGAAGATGATAGAAATTAACGCCCTCGTCCTCAATGCCCGAACAAATTCGTTGGCCGAAACAGGACCCCACCAGACGGAACAAAAGGGTGGGGCTGGATGCTCTTCACAGCTCAAAGAGAACGGG
>BHFT01080398.1:0-16338 GCA_004320025.1 Laticauda laticaudata
ACGGATGGAACATTTTTCTCGTCCGTTGTGTCCTTTTTACTCACGTTTTGCATCTGTTGGGCAGTGTGACAGGGCCTAAAAATGTTTTATAGTGGCATCTACCACCAGCGAGATTAGCAAAAATGTATGAAATGTTGGAAGTGTAATCAGGTTCATATTTCCATATGTGGTGGATATGCTCAAAGGCAAAAAAATATTGGACTTGGTTAGAAAAAGTGATAAAACAATATATAGATTTGAAACCAGAGATATTTTTGTTGGGTTTATTACCAGAACAGTATAACAAAGGGAAAACATTTAATTTTACATGTATTAATGGTAGCAAAAATTGTGTTCACACAGCGATGGAAAAATGAAGAAATTCCCTACAGATGAAAATGTAATTAAAAAAAAATTAGAATGTGCTGAGAAGGATACAGTAACACTTAAAAGAATAGGAAGAAACAATATTTCTTGACATGGGACTTGTTTTATCAATATAATAGAATCAGCGATTAGATTTTAATAAGATCTAAAAGATTTGTTTTGAAATTTTTGTGAGAAGGATAAACTCATTGTATTACTGTTTTGCAATTATTACTGATATGTTTATTATGCTTACTAATATGATTTATGTTGATTAATATTGTATTTCTACTTAAAACTAAGAGTGTCCAGACAACACACTGTTCAGATTAATATGTATTATTATGTGATATAAAAGGAAAATATATTAATAAAACATATATTTTAAAAAATTGGTCAAATTTTTGTATCCTTAATGGAACTGTTGAAATGCTGCTCTCAGTTCCTTTCATGTATTCAAATATCTGACCTGATTCATAAAGGTATTTAGAAAACAGAAAGCAATTTCTTTCTATTAGGTAGAAATGAAGAAGTCCCCTGTAGTTCTTTTTCATTTCATTGTGGAGTATGCTAATCACAAATTGACTGGTTGATATTCTGCAGTACAATTTTGTGAAGTTTCATAAATATGAACAGCTGATGTATAAAATTCTCCCGGCATATAGTTTCATTACATAGTAGAAGCTGGGCTGCACACCAAATGAAAGTGCTATTTTCTTTCATACATTTTATTGGCTTGATGCCCTCTTTTACTGTTCAGTTGTGATGAAATGCAAACCCCACCCATTTGTAAATGGCAAGCATATAAATACCTTTTCTACAGTCAGGTTCCTATCTTCTAAAGAAGTTCTGAAGATTTTTTTTAGCATTTTCCTGGTTTGAGCTCCTGGAATATGGAAGCATTGGTTTTCACAGAATCAACCAACTTTTCCAAGGATTCAAAGAATGGAAGACGTATTTGCATCACCCTTTTCCTTGTAGCACATTTGGTCACTTCTGTACTGCTTCTGTTTTTAATAGGCTGCATTCTTCATCAAAAGCAGGCAAAATTTCTATTTATTGTACATATTTTTTTTTATTTCAGCTCTCCAGTTAAATTCTACAATGAAGTTATAAGACATTAGTTAGAAAGCAAAGCCCCTGGCTTTAGATTTATGAATTTAATAGATGGGATACAAATCTCAGGGCAAAGATTGAGGGTTAGAGTTTGTTTCCCCTAAGCTCTAACCTCAAAGAGAGAAAAGTCAGAAAGATCAAGGACTGTTGCAACAAATGAAATTTCTCATATTAAGTTGGGTTAGTATTTTGAATTATTTATAGAAGTTACTAATTACAATAGTTTGATGCTTCAGTAGTAATGTGTTCAGGAAAAATACAGTTACTGTAGAGATGATCCTCAAATTTCAGCTGGTTGCTTAGCAACAGTTCAAAGTTGTAGCTACCTGCAAAAAATTAATTATAACTTGGTTCTGAAATTCTGACTCTCGCCTGCAGTTATGTAACCACTCTTTGGGAACTTGGCAGCATGGCTGCATTTATGACCATGTGTAATGTCCTGCAGTCACATGATTGCATTTTGTGACAGTTTTGTTAAAAACCAGCAATTACTTCTGGTTTTTGGCCAAAGTGTGCCATAGCAAACTTCCACGGTCCTTTTAATGACCATGGCGTGCAGTTTTACAACCACTGCATTTGCTTAATGTTAAATAAAAGCTCATAAAATCAGGTGGGTCTTTGTGGCAGACCCAATTTGCAATCATCACAACATACAACTATGATGAGCAGTCTCCATTATAGTCGTATGTTGAGGGCTACCTGTAATATTGTTCATTGCTTCTGATTTGATGGATGTCAGTGTTGTCAATAACTTCTTTGAGTACTTGTGAGCTCCAGGCTCTGTGAAAGCACCTCGCCATCTTTCTGTTCTGTCAGCCTCTTTTTCTATTGCCTTTGATTTCTCCAAATTTGAAAATCTTTTCCAATGACTATTTCCTTAATGTTATGTGCCAAAATATTTGAACTTTAACTTCATTATTAGCTCTTATAGTGAGCAATCAGATTGTACATAATCCAGCATCTACATGCAGCCTAAGATATTCTCAACAATTTTATCTAGCAACATCGTTCAAAGATCCTTGTTTTTCTTTTTTCAGCCTTTCTGATGGTCCAGCTTTCATATTAATATGTTACAATTTGATTAGATTTGTCCCAAAAAACAGTTGTTTCCCAATTTGATAGGTACTATGAATTTCTGATTTTAAGAAAATGAAGTTTGTTGCTGATTTAACTTCTTTTCCTATTTGCCATTCCCTGTTGAAACATCTTAGGATGTTTCTCTAGTATGAATGAGTAGACTGTCTTTTGCACTTTCTCCAACATGAGATTCTTTAAATCTTCCTTTCTACTGATCATCAAAATAGTATCTTCAACAAACCTAAACAAATCTTTGCAGCAACTTTAATTCTAATTTCTATTTCCAGCATTTCGATTAAATATTATTTATTCTACTGTGCTGTTATGTTGCATGCCAAATTATTTCCAGTTCCAACCAATTGATGACTAACAAGTGATACACTTCATATTTATGAGCCAGGAAAAGGAGAATGGAGTCAATCACTTCTGTCTCCATCTCTCATTCTTCCAAGAAGTACCTCAAACTTGCAGAAAGAGAGACTACTTCCCACACCATAGCACACACTCTTTTTGTCAAGTACTGAAGTTAGAACTACTATATTTTGATTTCAAAAATCTGGTCAAGTCCTAGATGGTCACAAAAAAAAATCTCTTTGTGGCCATTTAGTGCTTGTTCAGCATTTTGCAGCACAGATCCACCAGCCAAAGGAATAGAAAAGGCTCCATTTACTTATTTACTTACTTACCTACTTATTTTCTTATTTATATTTCATGTTTCTAGATGGCCCTTGAGGATAATTTATAGCAACCAATGGCTATAACCATTAGATGGCAGCAAAGATCTATAAAACATCAAACTCTTTGCTTTCATCTAATGGTCCACCAGAGTTTTGCAGCTTAAATATGTGCCAATATTAGTAACAAGACAACAAATAGTAAATAAGTTGTTTCCCACACTGCAGTATGTGCAGGCGTGGGCTGCTACCGGTTTGCCTTGGTTCAGGTGAACCGGTAGCTCATTTTATGGCTAGTTCAGCAAACTGGTAAATCCCATCCCTGGCTGGCCCCACCCACTGCATTCCTCCCAGGAGTCCCCACATGGTTCATTTTGGATGCCAGGTAAGTACAGGGCCCATGCAGATCCTGGAGAGGATGAATAACAGGCCTCAGGGAGGCTCCTGAAAGCCCAAAATGGGTCTGTTTCTGGCCTCCAGAGGGCCTCTGGAACCCAGGGAAGCCATTTTCACGCTCCTGGAGGCTCGAGGATAGTCTCTGGTGCCCAGGGAGGGCAAAAATGTGCTCCCTGCTGTGGTGCAGGAGGCCAACTAGGCGACGCCCACCATGGCCATACCCACCCAGCAACCAGGCAGAGAACTGGTTGCTAAAAATTTTGAAGCCCACCCCTGAGTGTGTGACAGATTTCTGCTGCTTGCACTGTGACTGCTAATCACAGAGTCAAGATATGCTCCTGAAAACTGGGATATTTTTCTGATTTTTGGAATGGTTGCCTGACATCTGGGATATCTCCCAAAAATGGGATACTTTGGTCCCTGTGTATGTGTTTCAAAATGAAATTATTCTGTTATACATATTACAGAAGCCTCTTTTTTGCAATGAAAATTGTTTTACTCAGCAGGGAATTAAAACAGTTAATAACATTAATATATGAACATGAAAAAGAAAGCATTGGTTGCCGATTTGCTTCCGGGTACAATTCAAGGTGCTGGTTGTCACTTTTAAAGCTTTTTATGGCTTGGGAACAGATTATCTGAGGGACCGTCTTTTGTCGGTCACATCTACCTGATCCATCAGAGTGGGGAGGCAGGGAATGTTGTGGGTCCCATCCCCAAGGGATATATACCTGGTGGGACCCAGAAGATGGGTGTTCTCTGTGGTGGCTCCTTCTCTCTGGAATATCATTTCCCCAGAGATTAGAATGTCCCCCTCTCTAATACTCTTCCAGAAGGCATTAAAGACCTGGTTCTGCCAGCAGGCCTGGGGAAACCAGAGTGGGATGGAGCCCATCAAATGGCTTGTGTGATCTGCTATCATTGGGGTGGGGTGGGTGGGGGATGATTTTTTTTTCAGATTTTGTTCTGTGGAATTTATTAATTTATTTGATTCTTTTCATTAGTTTTTATTTTTCAATTTGTTTTAAATATGGTTTTACATTCTGTAAGTCAGCTCAGATCGCCATGGGTGAATAGGCAGCAATATAAATTCAATAAATAAATAAATGAAATTATGTACATATATAAAATTCATACATAAAAGTAAATTAAAATAATTATTAAATTATTTCCAGTCCAAAGATACAACTATAAATTATCTTTTTTTCCTTGTTAACTTTCTTCCTCTTTATTATGTATGCAAGTAGTCTTTAGTTAACAGTTGTAACTAGGATGGAATTTCTATCACTAAGCAATGTGTACATATAGTGAAATGACATATAACTATGCCACTTAGCAACAAGCAAGAGTTTGTGGTCACATGACTCCAATTTAAAACATTTTTGCTGGAAACTGGCATTTACCTCTGGTTTCTGGAAAATGGTCATTCATGCTCTAGTTTAGTCACTTCGCATCTTGACTATTGCAATTGTCTCCATGCCACCACCACCCCATCCCCCAAAGAGCATCCGGGAGCTTCAGTCAGTGCAAAATGTGGCGCCACATGGATTTGTGCAGACCTCGATGTGCACGTTTCACCTCTCCTGTGGGAACTGCATTGCTTGCCAGTTTGCTTTTGGGTGCAATTCAAGGTGCTGGTTGTCACTTTTAAAGCCCTTCATGGCTTGGAGCCAGATTACCTAAGGGACCGTCTTTTGCCAGTCACATCTTTTCAAGGAGCTATAAAGCTTTTCCAAAGGGGAGAGGGCAACCAATGATCTTCTGGGGAATAATGTTAACCCTCTGGACTGCCACTGTGCAATTGGCAAACCGTACGCAGGTGCAATAATAATCTATGGTGCAGCGGTAGAAGGTCATTAGCAATTTTTCATTCAGTTTTTGTTTTCTGAAAACTCTCAGGGGTATAATCTCTGCTGCGCCCTTTGGACCAGAGCTGCAATATGGTCAGGTCCTCTTTTATGGTAACACCCAGAAACTTAAAACTAGCCACTTGCTCCACTTGGTCTCCATGGATAAGCAAGGGCTGGATGTCTAATCTGTTCCTTCTATAGTCCACTATAAGCTTCTTGGTTTTATTGTGTCCACTATAAGCTCCTTGGTCTTATTATTGTCTTCACACTACAAAAGCAACCAGTCCACCTCATTTCAGTAGGCAGACTCATCCCCCCTGGAGATGTTGTATCATCTACAAATTTAGTAATAGTATTACTAGTGTGAGTGGGAATGCAGTCATGCACATAAAAAGTATATAGTAAAGGACTCAACTTGCAACCCTGTGGTGTACCAGTGTTAAGAATAAGGGCTGAAGAGGTATGATTACTTAATCTGACCCTCTGTGAGTGGCCAGACAGGAAATCCATAATCCAAAGGCAGATTGAACAAGAAAGTCCAAGGTCCAGAAATTTAGACACTAGTTCATGTGGAAGAATTGTGTTAAATGCAGAACTAAAATCTACAAAAAACATCTTCACCAGTGGTGGTATTCAGTCAGTTCACACCTAATCAGGCGAACCGGTAGGAAGAATTTGGTGTGGGTTGCCGAAGTGGTAGTAACTTCTGGCTGGCCATGCCCCTGATCTGGTTGCATGATCAGTGCTCGCTCACTTGCCCCACCTGCCCAATGCTCTCTCACTTGGCTCGCCCAACATTCGCTTGCACCTCTTGCCCTGCCCAGTCACTCCTCCTCTCCTATGAGGCATGCTGGGTCCTCGTGACTTGACATTCTAACCTTCTCACATGGTGCCTGAGCCTCAACTGAGCAACCCTGATCTGCCTGCTGCTCACAGGTAAGCCTGCGAGTTGCGTTAGCCCCCCCATTCCTGGATCTTGGTGGTGGGGCACTGTTCCCAGGTTCATCTGGCAACCAGAGAGCATGATCTTATGCTGCCCGCATCGCCCCTTCCTCTCCTGCCTGCCGACCTGCGTGGTTTGGGTGAGTGCAGGCAGCCACTGTGGAGAATGCTGTGAGTGAGCCCTAATGCTGATGGCAGGGAAGGAAGATCCACAATGGGTTTACTGCAATCAGCCAAGGACTGCCTGTGGGGGGGGGGGCATGGTGAGACGAGACTTCCTTTCAGCCCAGCTTCAGCTTCCTTGGGGCCTTCCATGTGGGAGGCCTGAGAGAAAATGCCTCCCCCGAGGATCATCTGCTTGTCCATCTGCCGGCCTGGAAGCGGCCTGGCCCCTTGTCATGGACTGATTCAGGACTCGAGGTGGGGCAGTGGTCGAGCAGGCGGCAACCCAGAGCAGGGCCCGAAAGGCAGTCAAGCCTCACCAGTGCAGATCTTCCTCCCCCACCATCAGCAGTTCCTTCCACCCCATGGACCTCTTATAGCGGTGGCCCACACTCTGCCAAAACACTTGACCCAGCAAGGTAGGGATGGTTGGCTGAGGGACGATGCAGGCAGAATAGCCTCATGCTTCCTGGTTGACCCCCCAGCAGGTGAGATCTGAAGCTGCTGGAGAATCCAGGCAGGGAATGAGATGCGGCCTGGTGGAAAGGGATGTGAATGTTTCACAGAAGAGTAGGATGGGTTAATGGGACGAGGCACTAGGGTGCTCACAGGCTTGGGTGAGCGCTAGGAGAAAAGGTGAGTGTAGCAACTTTTTTCCACCTTTCCAGGTATCCTCGATACTCCTCATTGCCCAAAGAGGCTTTAACTAAACAGCTCACTGGTGGGGGTCAGGTGAGGGAAGTTTGTGTGGAAAAAAGGTTGGTAAACCAAGGAGCAGCAGAGCAGGTATTGGGGCTGAGCAGACGCGGCAGGTGAGGGGCTTTGTGTGGGAATGGGGACTTGGCTTCGCTTCTCGCATCTTCCCTGCTGCTCTTGTTACTTGTCAGGCCGTATTAACTTTCTTCTTTTTTTGTGGTGCCTTATGGTGTGATAGGTAGAAGTTGAACAAATGAAACTCACCCAACCAACAACTGCCAAAACGCTTGTTCGGTGAGGGACGGGCAGCTGCCGTGGGTGATGCAGGCATGGCCTTGTACTTCCTGGTCACTCCCTCCCTGTGCCTTCCAACAGGCAAGCCCCAGAAGCTGCTGGAGAATCCAGGCAGGGGATGAGATGTGGGCTGACAGGGAGCCAAGTGGCGACAGCTCTGACCTGGCTGGCTTGCCTTTCCGTCTGCCACCAGCTGCAGGAGCAAGGTAATGTTTCAGGCAGTCAGGAAAGCCAAACCGCTCCCTAGACAAGAGCTGCCAGTGTGGGAAGGGGCATGACGCTGCAGCACTCGCTTCGCTTGAAGTTCTCAGACCTTTCCTTTTCCCAAAAGTGGGAGGGGAGGAAGTCTTTGGAAGTCTCAAAGGGGCCGCCCCTTTGTTGGATCCAGAAGCCTTGCCTGTCGGCTTTACCAAGCAATGTGGGATAGGAGACTGGCCAGGAAGAACCCTCATAAGGAGCGACACTGCCAAGTTTGTGTGTGTGTGTGTGTTTCAGGTGGTTTCCTCTCCTAGCTTTAGAAGGAGAGAGGGGAAGGGAAGGATAGAAAGAGAAAGAGAGGGAAAGAGAGATAAAGAGATGGGAAGAGAGAGGGAGAAGAAAGGTGGGAAGAGAAAGCTAGAGAAAGAGAGAGGGAAGGAGAAAGAGAGAGAGGAAGAGAGGGAAAAAGAGAAAGAGAGAGAAGGAAGAGACAAGAAAGAAAAAGAAAAGGGAAAGAAAGAAAAAGGGAGTGTTGAAAGGCTATCAAAGTGCCTTTCTTCTGAGGATTCGAATTTTCCTGTTGGGGGAGCTCTGACGCAAGGATACGGACAACTGCTTGAAAGCTGGATCTTTTTATTTTTCAGGAAGGCAAGAGATAGTGAGGAGGCTGCGTTCCTGGGGCTAGCTAGCTAACTTCATATAGTAAGTCCCTGGTTTTTTATACCTTTTTCTCCTTTTGTGTGTGTGTTTGTTTAGTGTTTAATGTTTAATGTTTAAAAAATCCTGCCAGAGTTTATTTCCACCGGAGGGCAAACTTCGCGAGGTGCGGAAGGTAAACTCTGCAGGGTGGCTTGATTGTATTATCAGTTCTTTCCTAATCTCTTTTAGCTTTATAATGGTTTTTTCTATTTGTTTTGTGGCAATCTCCTGTCTGTCTCCTTTGTTAATTTATTTTTGTGTCTTTTGTCTGTTTGTTTTTGCTGATTTGGCATGTCTTGTGTTTGTAAGGGTTTTCTTTTCTTGTTTCCCTAGTTTTCTTATTATTTGGCTTTTGTTTTAGGGGTTTCTTTAATACCTTTTATTTGATTCCTTTCTATGCAAGTTTGTTTTATGGCTGGCCTGATGTTCCTTCGGGCTTTTCCTGCTTGGGTTGAACCACTGTCCTCTGTGAAGTTCCCTTTCCACAGGAGAAGAAAGAGAAAGGGATAAGCAAAGAAAGATGGGATGGAAGGAAGAGAGAAAAGAAAGAGAGAGCAGAGAAAAGAAGGAGGGAGGAGAAAGTAAATGAGATATATGGATGAATGGATGGATAGATACACAGAAGGAGGGAGGGAGGAGAGGAAGGAAAGGAGAGGAAAGGAAGGACATAAACCCTGGCTTCAGAAGACTCTTTGAAATAGGACAGGAATCTAGGGCTGGAAGGGATCTTCTTCTAGTCCCAAGCATTTTCAAAGTTTGCCAAGTTTAAGACTTGTGGACTTCAACCCCAGAATTCCTGAGCTAACATGACTGGAGGAGGAATTCTGGGAGTTGAATGTTCACAGGTCTTAAAACTTCGAGTTTGAAGACCCTGTTCTCGTCCAGCCCTCTGCTCCCAACAGGAGGTCCTTACAGAATCATAGAACAATAGAGTTAGAAGGAACCTTGGAGGCCATCTAGTCCAACTCCTTGTTCCAGCAGGAACACCTTTATATCATCTGGAATCTGGATTATTTTGGGTGCTGGAAGGGGGCATAACAAATAAAAAAATAGTAAAATTATATATAGCAGTAAGTAGAGAGCACCTAGGCATTTAGCTGTTTTGCTGTTAAAAATATTTTCTTAATCTTTCATTTGTAAAACAATAAACAACATGCCTGCTAATCAGTTACACCCCTCTTCTATTAAGCACATGAATTGTCCCATCAAAATCAATCTTGAATCCATCTATTTTCCGGATTGAAACATTTCATCCCAACATCACCCCATGGGATTGAAATGTACCTATTGGGAATGTAAAACCTCCATTCCCACCTTTAAAGTATGCTGAAGTATGTGGTCAATTGTGATCAATTAGATGGACAAAGAAAGAGATCGGGAAAAGCTTTGCTTTGAGGAAAGATGTAAATCTAAATGCCCGGTCCCACTGGCCGATGGAACAAAAATGTATGCATAAAGACACAGCAGACAAGCAAAATTTTGGTGGTGGCTCCATCCGTGTCATTCTGCTCCAAAAAGTGGTGAAAAATTTGCATAACAGAACAGAAAAGAATGGAAAAGAAATGGACGTGGTCGTATGTAGCGGGGATGTTAATACGGATGTTCATTAGGAAGGCCTAGCGGATGGAAGCGCAATGAAGTGGGATGATACCTCCGAAGGGGTTCCGGGGGAATTTCAAAGCGACGCATAGCGGAAGGGCGGATGCATAGTGGATGAAGCAGATGCATCACGGATGCCTATAGGAACAAAGGGATGTCGCATGGATGTATATCGGATGCAAAGTGTTCACTGTGCATGCAGGGAGTATGAATTGCGTCAGCTCCGCGAATATAAAAAGGATGCAGCATGCACGCAGACAGCATACAGGGGAAAGACGTTGCTCCCACATACATCTTGCAGGAACACCATACTTCGTCAGTCAGGAGAAGGAGGAAGCCCGTGCTACTCGTTCAAGTCCTTGGCAAAGTGAAGAAGGCCATAACAGCATCCCACCCCCTGGCACTGACTCTGAAGTGCTGCTGCTGCTGCTGTGGTGGACCAGCCCCAAGGTGGCTCAAAGGCCCTGCTGCTGAAGGCCCTGCCGCTCAAGTCCCTGAAGGCCCTGCTGCTCAAAGCCCCTGAAGGCCCTGCTGCTCAAAGCCCCTGAAGGCCCTGCTTGCTCAACCCCCTGAAGCCTTGCTGAAGCCCCTGCAGCAGAGGGAGAAGAGGCAAGGGAAGGAGAAGAGAGAGAGGAAACAGTACACAGTTTCCGAAGGAGCATGAAGATGAGGTGCTGGAATGGCTGAGGGAGAACAAGTACCTCTGGAGAAAGGGCCACAGACTGTATCAGACACCAAAAAGAAGCAGCAGCTGTGGAAAGACAAGGCAGAGAGGCCTGGGGTACAACTGTAGAAGTACTCCTAGGATGGGTGGAAGCACATTGCATACCTGGTAGGGCAAAGAAAATCCCGGACAGGGCCGCTGTCAAGCTCACTGACTGGGAGATGTATGTTCATGGCCAAGTGCCAGTTTCCTGGAGGTGAGATCCCGGCCACCTAGGAGCAGCCCCTCTGAGACGCCACTCCCTCAGACAGCCCACAGGACAGCAGTCTCTTCCAGCCAGGAGCCAGCTCCCTGTAAATGCGTAGGTGTCTTCAGAGGGCCCCACGGCAGAGACCCACACAGCTGCACTGCCTCATATGCGCGGCAGACTTTGGAGGTATCCCGGGAGGATGAGCGCCCTGGCTGTCACAAATGGAGAAGTAAGCCAGCAGCCACCAGAGGCCAACCCACCCCACCCCACCCCAGCTTCAGAGGATGCAGACAGAGAGCAGACTGGAAGGCCAGGACCAAACTGTCCTGTTGGAGATCAGGGACACAATGAAGACCAGCACAGAATTTCTCTCCCAGCTGGTCCACAGCGACATACCATCCTGGGACCAAAGCCCTTCATCCACCTACGTGAGCCAGACCTGAGGGACCTGCCTGAGGCCCAGTACCAGGTGATGAAGCAGAAAGATCACAGCACTTCTGCACAACCTCAAGGCCCAGCTGAAGCTGCTCCTACCCAGTCCAGTCTGCTCCTCCAACCCAGGCGATGTCACAGCCCTTCCACGGCTTTCAACAGGCCCTCACCTACCAAGGCTACGACTACCAGACTTCCCACAGCAGAAGTAAGAACTTGGACATGACTCAGAGTGACCTGAGAAAGTAGTGTCAGAGACTGCAGTTGTTTACTTTTTAAGTTTATCTTTGCTTAAAGACACTTTACTTGGTTCATTTTTTGCTTATTTAATAAAGTCATTAAGTTTACCTAAGAAAGTTAATAAAGGTTATCTTTGCTTGTTAAGACACTTGGTTCATTTTTTTTTACTTAATAAAGTGTTGGTGAAACTTGTGAAAAATGGTTTAAGTCTTTGCAGTGCTGGGGGATAGATAAGGATAGTTGGATGGATAAACCTCCATAGTGGGACTGTATGGTCCACCATCCCAGGCTGCCACACCATATGGCCCTTAATATTCAATAACAATTTATTCATTGATCAACACATTTCAAATAATAAACAAAACTCTTTATTAATGCCCTATTCATTGTAAGGCCACTCAAGCATACATGGCACAATCTCATCAGTTGATGAGACATGCTGCAAGGAGAAGCATCCAGTTACAGGCATCTACCGATCCTGCGTCTTGCCACTCCACCTGCTACCAGCTTGGGGAGAGTTGCACCATGTGTTTTCAGGAGGTTGCGCTGCTTCTTCCCTTCCGTGAGAGCTCTGTTGGGGCCTGGTACATCCCACAGTGTCTATCAGGTTCGTCCATTGCCTACCATTTCATCCAGGCTGCACTGTCCCGCATATCGCGCTTGTTGACGGTCGGAGCAGTCTTTTTGGCAAACTGGCAACGGTAGCGGCCGTGCGCATGAGTATTTGTGCAGGATGCAGCAGTGAGCAGTGCGCATGAGATTGTGCAGGGGTCTGGATCTGGAAAAACCATGATGAGTTGCGCTTCCAGCCCATCCTTGAGGTCACTTGTGTTTGTATACCTGGCCATCTGAAGTTGACCCGCTGCCTGAAGCGATCGATGTAGGAAGAACTTGTAGTTAGCATCAACCATGGCAAGAGGATGATACTGATGAAGCCCTTGTAGTTGTAATAAGTGCGACTCTGAGTTGGGCTGGAGCTTTGCAGGCCACGTGCTGTCCCACTCTATGGCTCCTAACGGTAATGTGGGAAAGTTTCCACCTCTGATAACCAACTCTTCTGCAAGTTTTCTCCAGCCTTGTTCAGTTGGTGGGGCACTTGAGGAGCGGCCCTCCACGTTAAATTCTTCAAGTGATGGGCCTCTCTGACCGCACTTTGCTGTGATGCGTGTTTGGTGTGGCGACCCTCTATGGGCATAGCTGCATGTGGTTCTGTAGTGGGTCAACAGTCAGGTGCGCGCAGAGGTCAGTGCCACTTCAGGTCAGGAGGGTGCCAGGTTGGGGACGGAATGTGTAGATTGGCTGTCCTTGGGTGCTCAGGCTGTAACAGCGCGCTCTACAGAAGTTTAGCTCAAAACATGGGCTGGATGGATCGCGTTGATGAATGAATGGAATGCATGAGGGTCCTTCATTCGTCAGCTCCAGCATCAAAATAGTCATGACAGCGAGTCAGGCCAAATTTTCCTGATTCTTCTCATCGATCCATCCTCGAGACCCGCACGAAGGCTCTTGGATGTCTCCTTCTTCTGCCTTTGTATAAAAGGGTGAAAACAGTGCTGAACAGGTTTTGGTTACTAGTGATGGAAGTGAGCGCAGCACTATGGTCATCACAGACTGTTTCATTCATCGCGCATGCGTGGACAAAATTGATGATGTTGAAGGAACCAGACCAAGCTGGAGAAGGTCTGCTACCAAGGCCACGGCTGGTGGACTCAATGACTGAGATCCGAGATGATTTTTGGGCGCTCGCCCCTTTTTTATAAGGAAAAGGTATCCGCCTGTGTCCGCTAGGTGTCCTTGGCTACGTGGGCGTCTAGACATACTCCAGGGCATCCTTAAAATGATATGGAGATGCATTCCCGAGATAGACAATGTTTTTGGTGCGTATTGTTTAAGTGCTTTGATGATAATACAAGATGCATATCGCTTACATCCTTTTTATTTTCCGATGCTACTTAACGCTGTGTTAAGACGTTCGCATGAGTGGACCTTTGTGGTTTCTCGTCCCTCTTTCTGTTTTCAGCCTGGCAAGCGGATGTGAGGTTGAGGGGATGCCCAGGGAGGATGCAGGAGAGGATGGACAGGGCGGATGTGTTAACGGATGATCACGGAACATAGAACTTTCGTTTCCCGTGATAATGGTTGTGCGATGGTAATCATGGTCCTAGGCCGCAGCAGAAAGGTTCATTGCCATTGTCACAAAGTTCTTGTGCTGCAGCTCAAAAACCTTCTTGTGTGGATGAAATGCAATTGTTGCCAATGGATGGCAAGGCTTTTTTTAATGTGTTTTGACAGCTCCTGTGTTTAGCATCATAAGTGCAAGCGTGGGCGCGGGCCTTTGAAAAAGAGTTTTACGAATGCAGTTACTCCACTTCAATAGTATCTTAAAGTAAGCAGGGCAGTTTTCCGTATTTTGTAGAATGGTGTTCCTTCCTATTGTGCTCTTGTGTGATGTGCTAGAACGGTTCTTTGCCCCGAGATGCTTTAATTTTGATCAAACGAGAATAAGAAAGTCTGCTTTCTTTTGATTTGCAAAGCCCGCCCGTTTAAGTCATTGTGTTTTGATTCGATTGTTGGCTTTTAAGCGGGTACTGGACGCAGATCTTTACAGTGCCTCTAACGAGAGGAGAAAAATTATGGGATGAAGTTTATTAGGATGGAGGCTCAGCCATTGCAGAGGCAAGCGGGGGGCAGAAGGTTAGTCCTCATTTAGTGACCACAATTGAGCCCAAATTTATTGCTAAACAAGAAGCGTTTGATTCAAGGAGTATTCACCATATTATATCTCAATCCATGAACTTCTCCTGGGGTTCTAGACAGGTCATATGCGCAGGCTAGGGAAGTAAATCTGAAGCAGTGCAATGTTCTAATGTACAGAAGTTATATAGTTATAATGATTAATGTGGCAGAAAGTGGACTCAGGGGTTGTTTTTTCAAAACGCAGTGAGTGAATGTATATAGGTTTTGAGGAAGAGCTCTACTGTGTGATGTGTGTTGTGTAGTGTGCGATGTGTACATACAACATAGTATATTATGGTCAGTAATAGTGGTATCTTTTTGTGTGGCTACGACAGCGCAGACTATGTAGCCATGGTAGTGGTAAACAAGTAATGGACATAGCATATCCATAGTGGATTACAATAGTATATTTGTTGAATGTTCAGGTGTACAATAAATAGAGGGACGATTGGTTATCGTGCTAGGTGAGGGAGGAGCCAGGCAAGGCCCCCAGCGTTGACATGAGTGATGTCAATCGTGTGGCCACTCTCCACCCAAGTCACATGACCACCCAACAGTGCCACGGGCCACGGGCCACAGTACCCACCAAGCCACACCGACCCAGGTCACATGATCACACAGTGCCTAGCCAAAGTAAACCAGATGCGCACAGAGACCAGGAGTAAAGAGATGTTTTGAGATCCCCACGCACTGATATGCTGTCACATAGCCCCCAACTGAGGTGTCTAGATGAGTCAGAGCAGTGGTGGAAGAGTGCATGGCTGTATTAGGGCAAATCTTCTGTAGAGTCTATTTCTTTCGTTGTATGTGCAAACTGGTGTTGTATCTAAATGTATGCGGAGCAGACGCAGGAAATGGATGTGGCGCTGGCGAAGAACAATATTCTTCAAAGCACTTCATGATGCATGAGAAGTGAGTGCCACTGATCTGTAAGAGTGTTGAGGTTTTTGATAAGGAACTATCTTGTGGGCAGCAGAACAGGATGAGTGGAAGCCTTCAAACAGGATAGAATAGTTGGACTGTGGATAAAGCCCAATTTTGAAAATCCTGGTAAGAGACTGCAAACCCAACTAGAGTTAGCAAGTGAGCGTACTTAAGCACTCAGCCACGAGAATGAGCCGTCAGGCACCGGCGCAGCCTGGTTCTTAGGCGTCCGCAGCCCATCAGAATGCTCCTCACCTCTCCTGTTCCTCCACAATGAAGGTGGGGCTACAATTGGCTGGTGGCTGTATTTTAGCTGATCTTTGATGTCTCCGTTCAAAGCAAAGCAAAGAAAGATTTCAGTTTCCTCTAGCCAGTGAATGTGTCCCCCTCAGGCAAGGATGACATTGGTACATTGATGAGATGGTAGATTGTGTGTTGGAAGTTCCTCCCGCGAACTGGCCTCGTGGTTATAAAATTTGTCCTCCGAATCTCCTGCTGTATGAAACAGGGTCTGTCGGCCTTGTCCAGAATATTTCGTTGTCAGACTAGTATCGGGCAATCCACTGTGATCTGTGAAGGCCTGTCATGGCAAGAGGCACTGGAGCTTCCTTGGTCAGTCTAGGGGCTTCTGATTAGGGATAGATACGTAAATATGTGGTTTGAGTCCACAGAGATAGTATCTGTGCAGTGTTTTGATAATAGCACAAAACCAGTTGTAGTGTGGCCTTCGCTCTGGCTGCTCAGGTAGGGATGTTGTCTCAATATGTGTTCTGCAAGAACAAATGCCTGAAGGTTTGTGTGGGAAAGAGCATCTTACTGGCCAAGGATTTCACCTGTCTTTATATATGGCGCAGAGCCCAATGCTCTAGAGTGGGATGTGTGCGGGTGCTAAAGAGCAATGATATGATGAATGCTGATTGTCCAAATGTTGGGTAATTGTATGTTGTCGTGATGCTTGGGTACTAGTACTTTGTCGCAATATGTGTTGTCCTCTCATTAGCAACTTACATGCTGAATAAGAATTTAGGGAGCATATCTTCTCTG
>BHFT01080399.1:0-16833 GCA_004320025.1 Laticauda laticaudata
AAAGATTTTTCAAAGATTATGCTTCGAGGTTCGGCTATGGCAGTGGATAGCTTTTTTAAGAAGTAGGCACATATTCCGTCCGATCCAATAGATAGAGATGGTTTTAGATTGCATAGTGCTTTCTCAACATTTTCATCTATTTTCAAACAATTTTTCATCATATAAGCATGAGACACAACAAGGATTGCCCATATGTAAATGGAGATTTCGGGGGTAGAGGTTCTATGGGAAAGCTATGAAAAGGCAGGGAAGGCTTGTAATAGTAGCTATGGAAGCAAGATACAGGAAGAGTTGATAGATGCCAACTGTAGCTTCTTGCTCTGAAAAATGTTATATAAATTGCAATATATAGACCTCCTATGTGTTTGAGCAGGGGTTCCCAACCCCCAGGCTGTGGACCAGTACCCCTCCCCCCCAGTCTGTCTTCCATGAAAAATTGTCTTCCATTAAAAAAAATCCTGTCAAAAAGATTGGGGTCTGCTGTGTTTGTGATGAAAAGTAAGTAATAATGCTTCAGATTGTAACTTGGGATGGAAGAAGAATTTGTTGCATGCTGCTTCTATTGGCAGAGCAAATTAAATCAGCAGTATCTTTATAGGGATTGTGAAATTGTCCAGGAACCAAGTAAAAAAATTAAGATGAAGCATGGAGAATCAAGCTAGGCAGTACTTTTACAGGGATTGTGTAAATAAAGTGTGGACAATCTGGTAATCTCCAAATGCTAGACATATGGGAGGCTCAAAATACGAAGTGGGAGGTTATTTGTTCCTTAAAGAAAGCTTAGCAAATCATTCTTCATTTTTAAATTCTGTTAAACTTACAGATGCTGTACAGTTTTCATGTTTTCTGTCAAAGAATGATGAAAATCTGTTCCACCAATCTTCAACAATACTGGCCAGAAGAAGTTCCAGAGCTACAAGTTCCAAAGCTACAATCAGCCAGGGTGTTATAGGTTAAAATCACCAGTAATCAGACAGAAACTTATCTATCTCTATCTATCATATAATAAATTTAAGCAATGTTCTTCTCACTATTTAAGTGACTGAACAGTTTAGGTAAACATTAGAAGAATTTACTTCATATCCACTGATATGGTTGCCTGTCAAATCTAACGATGACCTGTTATCATTCAGAGGAGATCAGTGAGAAGAAAAATGTTTTTACGTTCAGTTCTACAAAACTTAGAGATCAAACTTCAAAACTTGGATTGTTATAATTTGTGCTGAGTGGTTGCTAGTCTGAGTAGCAATGTTCTGTCTCAACTCTCCAGGCAATCAGAAGATTTTCTGAAATACTTAAAAAACTGAATAAAGAGCAGAACACTTAGTTTCTGAATTTTATAATAGACCTGACTAAAAACAGACTTGCATGTTTACTGAATTTTAAATAATGCCAATTTTCCTATTTGGATGGTAATTAGAACACCTGACTCACATGCCCTAAGATATATCATGTTTAAGTTGCCATGTTGACTAAAACTGGTTTGCAACTGCAATTGTGGCTTGTGGCATGATGACCCAGATCAGATTTAGTTTTCTTTATTCTCCCCACCACCACATACTGCATACATACTGCACCTAAAATCCATTCTCACCCTAGAAAGAAATAGACAGAGACCACCTCAGATTTAGGCAGGAAGAGTTTCAGTTAGTAGCAAATACTTATCAAGTTAAGTGGATGTATTTGTCTGCAGACTTTGTCACCTTTTTTTTTTACTTCTAGTCTGCTTCAGCTGGGACAAAATGAGTAGAATACCTCAAGGGGTACTCTAATACTCCCTGGGGTCAGACTGCTTGAGTCATTGCTAAGAACTAAACAGAAAATATGTGCAAATCTTGAAAGGGCTTCCTTATTGCTAAGAAGCTTTGAACAAAACATGTCCTGAAAGCTGAACAGTGAAATTAAGCTTTTTCCACATGATTTCAAAAACTAAGCATTTTTAGGGATAATGGAAGTAATCATCAGTAATGTCCTCACCATGAGTAGGAAATGCTGTTTGTGGCATGGATACAACAATTGGTAATCTACCTGCACCTTCTATATCTTCTTATATCTATATCTTATTATATGAAAGCCACAAGTGATTAAAGTCATGTTGAATGGCAGGGTCAATACCAGGGGTGTGATTCAACGGGTGTAACAATCAGTTCAGTGAGAGGATTTGCTACTGATCATCTCCTGCAATCCTGCAACCTCCCTGTATGTTAAACAGCTGATACACAGCAATCTGCTGTGCCATGTGAAGCAGCTGACCTTGAAAACCAGGAAATAAAGGTCAGAATAGAGGTGGGGCAGGCAGGTGGGCCCAACAGCTGATTGTCAGAGTGAACCGGTTTGCTCACAGATGATCCTCAGAGCTACCAGTTTGCCCAAACTGGGCCAAAACAATAGAATCCCACCTCTGGTCAATACCTGTCAACCAACTGCTCAAACTATGGCATACAAACTACAGACTCTTTGAATGTAAGAGGAAGAAATGTTAAACAACATGGAGGAAGGGAAGGGAAGGGGAGGGAGGGAGGGAGGAAGGACCAAACATTAGTTTCTAAATGTGAGGGAGGATGATCTAATCTTATGGAATAGAGTTGATGAATGCAGGCAGAGAAGTAAAGATGTAAACTTAATTATGAATCAGAATAAGAGACAAGAAATATATCACTGTTTTCTCTTTTTTAAGAAACTTTTCTTCCCTCTTTCATGTTACTTCCGATTGATTCAGTGGAAGGGAGTTAATCTACAGTCGATTCCAACTTGCTGTAGATTTACTGCCAGTTTCAGTCCATGATAGATGAAGCAATGTTAGAAATGCCCCCTTCTGTGCATCAGTCACACTTGGAGCTAAGAAGACATTTTTCATCCATCTCTACTCTCTGCCCTCAGGTAGAAACTCTCAGCTTTGACTTAGTGTATTGGTTTGCATCTTACATTTGAAACACTCTTTGATTTCCTTATTTTTTAGACTACTCTGGTAAAAAATTGCTTTCTTGGGAAGGGAGAAGCAGGATTCTGCCAAGAAAGACTTTTTAGTGAAATCATTAGAGGATTCATATGGTTTGGCTATGGAAGAAGAAAAACCAGCATAAAATAGTTGCTCGTGCTTTTTACTAAGTGGCTTTGGATTCTTCCCTCCCTCTCATAAACACATTCCAAGAAGTCTTAAATGATGTTCAAAGTTCTCAGCATGAGGTTTAGGTATTTGCAAATCAGAAATTATAGCTATAAATGTTGGCTTTATAGCCAGGTAGGGTCACTGCTCTTCTACGAGCTGGTTTCTTCTATAAAACAAGTCACAGCCTTGGACTGAACAAACATTGGCTCTAAATTAAAGTGAAGGGCAAATGTACACAAGATGGTTATGATTAATATGACTTCACAGTACATTTTATTTTAGAACCCTATAAAAAGTGAGGCTGGTTTTCACAGAAACAAGAATAGTAAGAGCAATAGTACAACAATAATTCCTATGATGGCATGTTTAGTTGTTTTTTTCAACAATGTTTTCATTGCTTTTAGCTCTAAAAGCCTCTACATGAGACAGAACTTATCTGTATAAATTTAAAAATCTTCTCATTGCAAAATAGCCAAATGGGATTTCAGTCACAGTTCTGTGAGTCCTTCACACCCCATCTCTCCAAACAAAGAAGCAAGAAGAATGAAACATTAGCAGCAGGAGGGATTTGGAAAGTTAGATTAACTTAAAATGTGGGTTAAGTCTCATTTTCCTGTTTTGGGAAAAGGGTAATATGTGGGAATCAGTGTCGACTCACATCTCAGAAATCAAGGTTGGCTTCCATGGCAGATGTTTTGTTATGGAATGTCTTCCTTGCCTCAATCCCTATGAGCAATCACTCTTTTCTCACTTGTTTGTGCTGGCTGCAGAACCCATCCCAGCAAATATGTTAGCCTAAATGTGCATCACTTCCAGAAAATAAAGCTTGATGGGCAAGTTTCTTTCCCTTCAGTCACTCTGGACAACTGATCTCTCTTGGTGTTCTAATGCTAAAATTCCCTGAAGAAAGACTTTGCAACTGGAATTCTCTTGTTTATTTCTTACAATAGTTCTGCTTTGTAATTGTTTTCCTCAAATCAATAGCTGTTTGTTAGAGTACCAAACATACAACAAAAAGGAACATACTTCATTTGTATGTTCTGATTCATTTCTTTATTAAGGGGAAAAGAGGTTTCATTCAGTAATTATTTTTCATGTCCTAAGCTAGTTTATTTCCTATTGGTCTTTCAGGGGGGGTCACCATTTTAGTGTTTTCCAGTCTCTTGAGGTTGAATTTTACCTTTGGATAAAATTGGGGGTGAAACTCTTCTATCTCAGTGTTTTACAGACTTTGGGTGAAAACCCTTCCATCTCAGATTTTGATAGGAAAAACAATAGTGGGTCATTGATAGACATTAAAGAAAAAACATAATGTTAGGACAGGCACCTTTGCAGAAAAAGTTCTCCTCTACATACTTTTGTAGACTGGTCTCATTATATGAGAATCCTGCTGGTTCTAATGGGACTGAACAATCTATGTAAAAGTCCTATGTCATATGGGCAAAAGCAGTGTCAAATACCACCCTCCATCTGTGGAGGGGGGGTGGATGTGTGTGAGTGTAAAAAGACAGAGATGTATCCTTTGATATTTTTGATAGTCAGATAGAATTACTATCTATTCAGCCAGCGTGTATTTATTCTGCTTTATTTATCTCTGTTATTTCCTTGGCAGTAAATTGCTCAAAGCCCTCCCCCTGATTATTGGCAGAAGCAAAAAGGAAGATTGGAAAGCCATAGAACTTTTATCTCAAACAGCTGAAAGCTCAGCATTTGAACTCTTTTATGCTGGGGCTCGAAGGGGCCTTTTCTAAGCTCCGCCTCACCTAATTTATGCCTTTCAAAAGCTAGCCAAGTTTCCCTCTGCTATTACAAAATAAAAAAGGTGAGAAGGGAGCATTTTTATCTAACCTATGATCTACAAAGAAGCTTCTCCTCTTTTTTTCCATTTGAAAGGGGTACTGTGTGCTTAAATATTTGGGGAGCTGGAAGAAAGTGTTCAGTTTTGTTTATTCAACTGGGGCTTTGGGACTTCATTCACCTGAGATTTTCACTGAACTGGCAATATGTTTAGCATTGCATGAAACTGAAGATACACCTAAGCCCAGAGAAAGTATTGGTATCCATAACACAGTCAAGATATAAATATTATGGATGAAATTAACTGAAATATGGCATAGCCCTGACTAACTGTTATAAAAAAAGAAAGTTGTATTTTGTGACTAAGGTTGTGATCTTATACTAATGCCCTTGGGTATAAGATGTGTTTGATCTCCGTTTTCCTTCTTGGAAAGCACATGCAGGTTAGTGATCTAAGTTGTTCGGTTCTATGTTTCAGCCTAGCACTAAACAAGAGATTTTTTTTTTAAAAAAATGAATAAATAAATGAACAAATAAAGCAAGGAAAATAAATGATTGCAAAATTAAAGGATGGATGCTATTGTATTTTATGTGGAATGAATCTGACTATTTTGATTCATTCAGGACAATTCCACAATCAAAAGAGGAAGAGGCCCAGATGAATTTGGTGCATCTGATGTGTCTTGAGAAGAGGGCTGGAATCACACAAGGGCAGTTTGGGGATAGAAAGCATACCAGAGACTTAGCAGCACCAGAAAAACAATGTTGAAATGCCATTCAGTCTGGAGTATAAATAACTATTCAATCATTCTGGTGTTAGCTGAAAATTCTCTCTTACCATCCTCTGCAGAATTGGATCTAGAGGATGATATTATACCCTAGATCCATATGCACCAAAAATCAGAAATGCAATGCAATAATAAGTACAACTGATAATCTGTCTCTGGTGGGGGTTCATTCAGATGCCCGATGAGCCTGGACATTCCCATGTATAGATTTTACTGTAATGATTTATTTTCCTACTCAACCAAACTAAACAAACTGTTGCAAATAGTTACTGTATTCAACTTAATGTTATCTTTAAATGGCATATTTGATAAACAAAAAAAGTACTAAATTATCATACTTCTGAAATGTAGACTTTTGAAAAGATTGGTGGACTCTACAAGACATTGACTGCCTATCTCTGGTCAAATTTCCTTCAATTCTTCTAGGCTTTAGCTGGATTTTTCAGATGCTTCCCTAGTCTTGTTTTTGTCCTCTAGAGTAAACCTTACGATGGACTTGATACCTACCATGATTAGTCCCTCTATTGAACACTGTTGTTGTTCTGGTGGTGGTCATCATTGTTTATGTGTCACAATCCTCATGAATCCTAAGTGGCTTCCATATGTAAATATGTCCAGTCCATTCAATCTTTGCTTTTCAGAATTCCATTAGATAATTTTTGTCAGTGGTGGGATTCAATTTTTTTTAATACCAGTTCTGTGGGTGTGGCTTGGTGGGCATGGCAGAGAAAGGATACTGTAAAATATTCAGTCAGAGGTGGTATTTGTTGGTTCTTGAACTACTCTAAATTTCTGCTACCAGTTCTCCAGAACTGGTCAGAAGCTGTTGAATACCACCTCTGATTTTTGTGCCTCCCTTCTTTTTCACCTTTCAGTTCTTCCTTAATTATTCATCGCCACCAGAGGTGGGATTCAAATTTTTTAACAACCTGTTCTGTGGGTGTGGCCTAATTTGTGGGTGTGGCTTATTGGTCATGTGGCTGGGTGGGCATGGCTTGCTGACTGGACATGGCTTGGTGGTCATATGATTGGCTGGGCATGGCTTATATGTAAATGTTATAAATATTTATGTAAATATTGATTTTTTTTATTAAAAAAGAGCAACTTTTACCCAAAATCAGGCACAGCAGGCAGGCAGATTGAGTTGCTCACAGAATCACAGATTTACTTGCAGATTTATCTTTCTGCCATCTGCTACCTGAGTCTGCACTGAAAAATAGAAGCTTCAGTCCTAAGGAAGGTTCAGCATTGCTTTTAGATTAGCTAGAAAGCAAGAAATCCAATGATTTCCTTCTTTCTAGCTAATCTAAATCTCCCATAGCAGAACAGCTGATGGTCGGGGGTGGGAAAAGAGGAAAAATAGCAACTTAGCAGGCAAGTTTGATGGTGCGCATGCCAGATAAGGAGTTAGTGGGATGGGAGGGGGCAGCCAGTGGTATGATTTGCCGGTTCTTTGAACTGCGCAGCATCATAACAACCGGTTCTATAGAACCAGTCCGACCAGGTAGAATCCCAACCCTGATCAACACTGCAGTTAGCAACACACAGTGGTTAGGGTATGTCATGTAGTGTTTTTTCCCCAATAAATTTTTGCATCCGTGTGGTCTAAATGGCTTCTTTCAAATCTGTGATATTATCCTCATGACAGTTCCAGATCTGAATCACTCCAGGAAAGGTGGAGAATTTGCTCAGGGCAATGTTGTCAGAAATAGCTGTCAAGTCATTTGGAAGAAATGACCAAAAAACATGGTCATTTGAAAAGCTCAATCCAGTGGAGAATGCCCATTCCAGCAGAGTTTCCTTCTTGTTATTAAACCGCTAAAAATAAGGGAAGAGCAACATTGCTTCTTTCCCAGCCCTAAAATGTGGATTTGCAGCTGGACCATAACATAATATGTTATTTTCCCCTTAAAGAGAGAAGGATACTGTTTGTATGCCTTATGTCCCAATTACATGATTCTCTCCACATTTTTGCTTTGCAGACTAATCTGCTCAGTGAGAGAATGTGTTGGCAGTTGCCCGATGCCTTTGATTCTGTTAGCTTTGTGTCAAGGACATTCCGAATAATGTCAAGGGTAAAAGTTATTTTTTGCTCATGAAAGCTGAAGTCTGGTCCAATATATGCGAAGCTCACAGTTCAAAGAAGCTGCTGTATGAAATAAAATAATAAAAGAAAGATCAAGCTTCAGGGGGATTATCTTACAAATGTGAAACTGAACACATGTCACCTCAGAGAAATAATCAAATTTGGGGTTTAGTCAAGTTTGGCCAAAAGAAACTCTGTTGTTTAACACAATTTAGTCATTCACAGAGGGCTAAATTTTTCCTAAGTTCAGCTTGGCAGTTTAGATTGCTATGTCCACTTTTGTGGATTTTTCTGACCTTACCCTTACTTTCACTTCCAATTTAATATTAGAGGAAGGAAAAATGAAGCAGAACTGACTGACTCTCAAAAGACTGTTTTCCCCCACATACATTAAAAAGATTGTTTCATTGGAGTGAAACTTGAATACACCTACAATTTCCTAATCTTTTAGTTTTCTCTGCACCTGGTATTCTGGACACATTTCTCTCTCTCTCTCTCCTTTGCTTTTCAGCTGTTACTTTGAATGGAGGCTTGAAGCTTTGATGAAGTTCCAAATACAGATGCCAGAAGGACCTCAGTTTCCTAGGAAGCATTGCCAACTTCAGCAGTCATTAATTTTATGTGCCAATTTTTCATTTGGAGAGTTTTTTCTGTCTTCAGATCTAATGGGCAACTTTAGCCAAATGGTGAATGTTTTTTTAAAAAAGGAAAAACCAAACAGAAAAGCTCTAGTTGCTATTACACAGATTTTTAAAAAATATATATTAATATTTTGATATATTCTAATCAAACATTCAGAGAATTCACATGCCCTTCCATAGACAATTTAGAGAATGGGTTTAAAAACAGATCAATTTTCTCTTTTGATATAACAAAACTTGGTTTTTTTTCAAGGAAAGGAATAACCGTAACCAAATTTGTTTGGGATCTCATCCAGGAGAAGTCTACCTATTTTGTCACTAAATAGGTGTCCCCAACTTGATGGCACATAACCAATCAAATATTATTTTGGCTCTTATATACTAAGGAATAATAAATAATTTCTTCTATCCATTTTTTTGTCTTTATTCAATATTTTCTCGCTACAGGGCATGTCCACCGGGCATGGTAATATGTTCCTTGCTTTTGTTTGCATTTCCAACACTCAGCTGATCTGTTTGGGAACATTTTTGCTCATCTAGCTGGTGGTAGGAATAATAAATAATTTGTATGTAAAGGAAGACAGGTTTTACCACCCTTATAAAATATTTTTTAAATATATGCTATAAAATATATAAATAAAATATATTTGTAAATTACATTAACAAATAATAGTTACATTGCTGTTTAAATATAAATAATGTTTAATATATTATAATTTATTGAAAAGTAAAAAGTAACTGGAGGAAGGAATATTCGGTATGTTCAACATGGAATTGTTTATAAAAAAATAACAAAGGGAGAATTAAAATAAATAAATAAAAATAATTTGAGGAAAGCAGATAGTATTTATAACATTATTAGATTAAAAGTTATAGACCCATCATTTCAAACTATGAGGAAGAAGCAGATTTTAATAATATAAATCTTTTTAAGTTAGAGAATATCCGAAGAAGTAAACCCCAGAGCCTAAAACAGTGATGGGAACCTATAGCTGCCAGATATGGCTGGAGTTATAATTAAGCAGCATCTGTGGCTTCCTCTCTTGGCCTAAAGCTTGAGTTTTCTCATGGTATAATCTGGGACTCTGGGATGCAGAATCAAAGAATCCTTGTATCCCACCAGTTCTCATTATGGCTTCAGTCAATCAAGGCTTTCACTTAATGATTCTTAGTAAGAGGAGAATATAGACCATGCTGCAGTCCCTAGTAATATCCATTCTAATATAGTCTTCCCTGCTGATATCTGAGACAATACTAGTTAGAAATAATAGAAAATATTTGTAGCTCAGGTTTTAGATATTGGCAGTGGTTTGCTCTCAAGTTTGTGTCTATTTAGTTTCTGAACATTTCATTACCAGACAAGGTAATATCATCAGCAGAATTTTCTTGTCCTATTCTCCTTAGCAATAGCAATAGCACTAAGACTTATATACTGCTTTACTATGTTTTACAGCCCTCTCTAACTGGTTTACAGAGTCAGCATATTGCCCCCAACAATCTGGGTCCTCATTTTATCCACCTTGGAAGGATGGAAGCCTAAGTCAACCTTGAGCCAGTGACACCCAAGCTGCCAAACTGCTGGCAGCCAGCAGTCAGCAGAAGTAGCCTGCAGTACTGCATTCTAACCACTGTGCCACCATGACTCATTAGTTTAAAAACGTCTTGTGTTAACAAGGCAATACTTAACAATACTGGTTAATTTTGACATATTGGGGGCAGTTTGGTATATGTGTAATTGAAGTCCAGTTTTATCACAAACTTTTCCATGTTATTCTATGTAAACAAGGATCTCTAATAAAAGACCACCTCATATTTAATGTAGTAGGTCCACCAACTAGGAGATACATAGAGTATACCGGTACAATCAGGATACAAATTCTGCTAATGATACATTATTTTCGTAATACTATATATTTTGCTCTTATCTTTCCTATTGTGCCACATCTGTTTGTAATGCATTGGTTCCAGAATTTTCCTAGAGCCAATTTTAAAAATGGAAAGGAAGGGACAAATGTTCTTCCTCTCTTTCAGACCAAGCCCATTCTGCCAATACCAACTTAAATTCTACCCAGAATTATCCAATCACAGTAGCTCAGTTTTACACGATACAATGGTTATTTACTAATCAACTTGTACATCGGGGGGAAAAAACCAAAGTTCAGCATTTTACCCGGTTGCTTTGACATTCCAAATCACTTTTCCAAATTGGTTGGCAGCTATTGCTCAATTCAAAGTATAATTTAAATCTAATTTAACAGAAAGTATATAATATCAGAGATCTTCCTATCAACACTCAGCACCTAACAGTAAATTGTGCAGAGACATAATCATGTGGTCACATATTTCTACCTTATAGTGAAATTCATTAGGTATGTTTAAATTATAGCCATGATTTCTAAATTTGCAACTAACCCCATCATCCCTCTCTGTTTTCTCTGTCTGTCTCTGCATAAGTGCTTGTTTGTATGTGCACAGAATTTTGGAATAAATCAGATTCATTGGGGGGATTCTGATGCAATCTTTTTGCCTGATGTGCACGTTGTATTTCCCAGTTCTGCTTTTTAATAAGGACACTGTGCTTCCGGGACATTTTTTTCCAGATGATACAACTTTCTGCTGATACACAATATATATAAGAAATATAATCTAACATTACCTTTAATTTACTTCACTTCCATGGGTTGCAGTGACTTACGAGTTGAATTATGCATTGCTTTAGAATTAACACAGGAAAGTAATTCCCCCAAAATCAAATACAATTCACACCATTGTATCTTTCTGATATCAATAGGTTGAAACACAAAGCTTATTTTGAAAGGTTTAAATCTGAATCGGTAAGGATGCCCTTCAGTAAAAGCCATAACTCCATAAACAACATAATTCATCTGCCACATGATATTTCTTTCATTATGTGTAAAAATAAACAGCCATGTGCTTTTCATTTCACTCCATAGACCCCCTACTAAACTTATAAACATGAAGGGATTGTAGCAAAAAACAGGGACAACTTAATTTGTTGAGAGGGAGAGAGAGAGAAGAAGAAGAAGAGGATAAATGACATTGGTGAAAAACTACACTTTGTCTTGTGGGATAGGCAAAAGTAAACAAATAAGTACCACTTAGAGATGGCTGTAAAGCACTATAAAGTGGTATATAAGTCTAAGTGCTATTTCTATTTGCCTTTGGGCTTACATAAATACAAAGGTAAAATAAAATTACCTAAGCTATCCCAGCTTCTTTTCTGTGCAACAAAAGGCACATGTTCATTTATTTAATTATTTATTATGGTGCTGTCTATAGTCACCTCTCAAAATTTCTCTCTCTCAAAGATGTAGTGAATTCTGACCGAGATTTCACAAGCCAGGTACACACTTTGTATGATTGTTGAGTTTTTAAATTGAATTAAAGTTTCTTTTAACTTTTTTTTGTTGCTTCAATCTTCTTGGTTGAGCACATCTCTAATACTTTGGTTTCCAACTTCTAAAAGGACTGTGGGTGTCTATGCAGATATTGGTTTTTTAGAAATTGATGGCCTACGCACATTCTAATGTTTGACCATCACGTTCAGCTTCTTGTTCTGGGCAGGAATCCAGACAACCATCCATAACAGATGGCTGTCCATCTACTGCTTGTACACATCCATTACACAGATCATTAATCTCCTTTCATAAATCAACAATATTTTTAAAGATTGTTCTAGGATATGCAGAAAGAAGCATTTTCTAAAATATCACCAACATCCTTGGTTGATTTTTTTCCCCATATAAAATGAAGGTCTGCTTCTTCACAACAGCTACTTGTCTTTTCTCAGTTCTGGATAAGCTTTGCAGGATGCAATATAAACTTCCTATTTTCGGAATTATGCTATCTGTTTTGAATATTTGCAAACACAAGCTTGGAGAGTTTGCAAAGGATGAAACCCTCCTGCACCCCATTCCTTCTATTGTGGACCTATCTTACATGTAGTCCATAGAAATCCTGGGTGAAGTGTGAGTCTGTCCATCTATTGCTGAAAGAATAGCTCCAGGAGAATGGAATCCTACTTATGACCACTGCATATTTTCTAGATCTCCTCCAGATAATTGAGGGATCTCTTGGAACAAGTTGGAATGTACTTGGAATTGTAGAAAGGAAGGAAGTGAGGAGGTGCAATGAGTGGAAAACACAATACATAACATTAGATGTAGCCCCACAGATCTAGTCACATATTGAGAGACACAAACACAGATGGTAAGGAGAGTCAGCCAAAGTCAAATACAAAATATATCAAACTCACATAATACTATTAAAGAAAAGAAATTATGTAAAACTGCAAATTTCCTTAATCTAGATCCCAAAATCAACGAAAACATAAGCTATCCAGTGTTTCCAAATGAATTAGAATTCTCCCCATATTACATTTTGAAAATCTTCATCCCATAAAGTGCAACAAGTATTTAAAAAGACAACTACAAAGTCCTCAACTTATGATCACAATTAAGCCCAAAATTTCTGTTGCTAAGTGAGACATTTGTTAAGTGAATTTTTCCCCATTTTACAACTTTTCTTGCCACAGTTATTAAGTGACTCACTGCAATTTTAAGTTAGTGATAGGGTTCTTAAATGACTCTTGCTTCCCCATTGACTTTGCTTGTCAGGTCACAAAAGGGGATCCCATGATGGGACATTACAACCATGATAAATACATGCCAGTTGCCAAGCATCCAAATTTTGATCATGTGACTTTGGGGATGCTTCAACAATTGTAAGTATAAAAATGATAAGAAGTCACTTTTTTCAATGTTGTTGTAACTTTGAGCAGTCACTAAATCAACTGTTGTAAGTCGAGGCACTACTTGTATCAACAAACTTAGTACAGCTGTTCGTATTATATAGTCCCAGAGAGTTTTTATTGATCATTTTGCATTTAAGCATATTTAATAGCATTTCTCTAAAAGTTTAGCTGTTATAAAATCAAGAAAGAAAAAGAAAGATGATGGAGAACAGAGATTCATTTATGAACCATTTCTGGGTTTTAATAAAAGCCAACTCAGAACTTCACTGGCATATTTGTTATGCTTTTGTCCTCCTTATGTTGATATAACCTAGCAGTTTTGCCACAGGAAATTTTTTTTCATACTGTTCTATTTATCATTCTTTGGATTTTCAATAGAAGTGATTTAGCAATAGACTTAGCCAAAAATCACCATGGTTTTCAATAGACTCCTAGTGCTGAGGTCAGGCCATGGAAGCAAACATGAAAAGGGCATGGGAAAGTATGAAATATCAAATCATATTAGATCTTGAAGTAAGCTATAATAGAAACACAATGATCTTACAGGACAAGTTGTACATGATTTCCTCAAATGGAATTCCTGCTGTTTTTTTTTTTAAAAAACCAATTGCTTGTTGTTTGAACAGTTTTTAAGTACTTTGAAAGAATTTTGCATGGCCAAAGATCTTTTCTTACTGCCAATTTGATTAGCAGTGAGAAACAAAAATAGGTTGGATCAATAGCATGTCTAAAGAGAAGTTCCTTCACAGAAGGCCTGTGTTAGAAGAAAGGGGAATGTTGGGCTTCACTAATTTCCAGTCTTCTAGGCCCAACCAAGGAAAAGTATCTAGTCTTCTCCAGAATCAGGTCTTCTACAATACTGAGGAAAACCATACTGCAGGGAGTCAAGATGGTAGCTACAACCATGCGAATAAAATCCTGTCCTTTTTTCACATACATTTCCCTGACTTTTAGTGGGAAACTTCCAGTTTTATTGGCTGCTTCTCTTTTTCTATGTCATATTATAAAATTACCTTAATTATCATATTTTTTAAAAAAATGGATGTTCATAGAAATTGTCTATTCTTGTAAATGGACTAAGAAAGGTTGATTCTTGTGAATACATACCATGTTTCTCATATAATAAGGCTGGGTCTTATTTTTTTTTGAGTCCCCCCAAAATGGCTAGGCCGTCTTTTCAGGGGTGACTTAATTCCCCCCCTTGCATCTTTGGGTGGGCGGGCAGCGATGGCTTGGATGTTGACCTCGGCATTGGTGGGGCACTTCATATCGGGGTCAGCGCAGGCAGCTCCATATCCAACTGTGCAACAAAAGTACTTCCTAACAGCAAGCCCCCCCACCATTCCCCCCATTTCGCATGTTTTAATATAGGCCTTAATTTGAGGGGAGGGGCTTAATTTCATTTCATGCCTATAAAACATGCTGGGACTTCCTATTGGGGGAGGCCGTATTGTTGGAGAAACAGGGTATATGCATACATACATAGATACATAGATACATATACACAGATACATGCATGTATCTATGTATATATGCAAAAGGGAAATGAATTGTGTGTGTCTCTGTGTGTTTGTATTTTGTGAAATGTAATGTGTCATTTTGATTAGTTTTTTAATCTATTTAAAATGGATAAAGTACATATTTCTTAAATCTTTAATGTCTAGTGTTCCAACTTCTTGATATAATTTTCTTGGCTATTCTCAAGCTTTTCTCAAAATCTGTCAAATTCTGAACTTTAAGAATGTAATTTAAAATAACATTGTCACTGTCAATCCAGGCCTAACCAAATCACAGATTCACATAAGATATTATTTCAAATGAGATGCATGTCCTCAATAAGGCATGTCAGGAGGTGGTAAATGCCTTTGAATATATATCCCGAGAGCTAAATGAACCGGCAAGAGAGTTCACAACTATTAGATTATAATTCTAATCTTTTTCTAATCAAAGTGCTTACTCGGCACAAAAGGGATAGTTTTCTTTTCTTTTTTCATAGTGCAGTTAGGAGAGAAGTCAATTAAGAGTTATGTAGAGAAACCTCACAGTTAGCCAGTTTCCCAAGTTGAGTAATGATTAGCATCATGCATTGAAAGGCCCAGAACAAAGAAAATCTGAATCTATGGTATATATCAATATTGTACTAAGCAGACTATTTTTGGCAATGCTTGATTCCTGAAAGTGATATGTTGACACCGGAAAGGACATATAGCTCCATAGTATATGCTTTACATTTGGGCCACCTCTGGGTAAGACTGGAAAAACTCTGATCTGAAGCTCTGAATTTATTAGATTTTTTTTTTTTTTTACAAACTGGTTTGCCAGGGGAGTGGGAGCTTTCCTGTATCAATGAGATCCTGATTTATTGCTCCTTACCTTCTTTAATTTCACAAAAGCAATTAGTACCCTTGAGTAGTGCTTGACTCCCCCAGAAAGATAATTTGATAAGTAGTCCTTCATCCCCAGCTGTTACTACTTTTGTGGGTTTTTTATATGTTTATTTATTTATATTGAAACATGGATGTGACCCTTCCAGACTCAATCAATTTTAGCAACAACATGCTTTGTTGTGCAACAACAGCTTGCAATGACCTTTACATGGGACCAACTTTGAAATATGTCTAGAAGTTGCAATGTTGCAAAACACTGCTGCTAGGCTGTTGACCACAGCAAGATACATAAATCATAGACAATTCTGCTAAATATCTACATGGGTTGCCATTACCAACTGTCTACCCAGAGCAACTAGTGCTAACTTTTAAAGCCCTAAACAGCTTAGGGCCTGATGATGTAATAGACCCACCTCTCACCATAAATATTCACAATTACTCAGAGGAGGAGCTGAGGTCTCATTTGACAGAAGTTCTACTATTATGCTACCATTGGTGTGACTCCTTAAGAAATTGCATTTAGCTCCCAGTCTTTAGGAAAATGTGACCCTCTCTCTTTCATCAAGCTTTTCACTATTAATTAGCGTAGTATCAGGTTTATTCTGGTTTTTTATTTTTATTGTATGAAGTTTGTTAGGTTTTACACTTTTTTTAATTTAGTTGTTATAAGATGCTTTAAACAGAAAGTTGGGCATAAAGGAAAGAAGGAAAGAAAGAGGAGATTGATAAAAGTTTGGCTCACTATAAAGCAATTTCCTTGTTTCTCCCACCGAGTTCTTTCTGAACCCCAGGGGACAAGAAAAGTCAAGCCACTGGTCTTCATAGATCAGCAGGCATTTGACACAGACTCAATCCATGCCCCAAATAAAGTCAGGTTGATGAAAGAAGCCCAACTTCACCAAATACAGAAGGTTAACGGACATCCATGGTTCTTTGTAGTTATCCCTGGAACTCGTTAAGACCACCCCTGGATATTTTTGTTTGCATGTCTGAAAGAAATGTGATCTCAACATGGAACAGGTTTCTCCATTTTCTTAAGACCATAAAAAGAAAAATAAATTGTCAAGAAACTTAAGATGCAAAGTGTAATAAGCTAACTAAGCGTAAGGTTACCTTGCAGGTTATGTTACTCTGTAACGGGAAGACTAAAAATCAGAAGGCTTATGTTAAACTAAATAAATAAAGGAATCTAGGGAAAGGAGGGAATTAAATGTTATCCCACCCACTATTCAAACCATTCCCCCCCCCCCC
>BHFT01080405.1:0-17511 GCA_004320025.1 Laticauda laticaudata
CCAACGGATGGCAAGCTTTTTTTAATGTTTTACATCCTCTTTGCATCCGTTGGTGCAGTGGGACATGGGCTTAAGCTAAGGTGGATGCTGAAGTATAAATTGTTGAAATTCATAATATAATTTGAAGAGAAATTCATCTCCATGTGTCTTGAAAATGAATATGTCATTACTGCATCTCGATCAAAGAAAGGGCTTTGTGGGGTAAGAGTTAAGACAATGTTGTATCAGATTAACTATGAAGATGTTGGCATAACACTAAATGTTGTATCTTATGATTCTTCATGAATGTATTTTTTTTTTGTACACTGAGAGCTTATGCATCAAAGACAAATTCTTTGTGTGTCCAATCACACTTGGCCAATAAAGAATTCTAGTCTATATTGTAGAGCATTAATGTCAAACTTGATTTTATTGAAGGCCACATCAGGATTGTGTTTGATCTTGTGGGGCTGGAGTGGGCATGGCCAAGGTGAGTATGGCCAGCTCAATGTCACTCATGTCGGGAGCTCCTATGGTGGCCTGAGCACTCTGCCAGTGAAAAACAGGCTCCTGAGCTCTGTTTTCAGCTGCTACGGGCTCCTGCAACCCTCTGCCATCGAAAACGGGTGGCCTTCCCGAGCTCTGTTTTTGCTGGCAGAGGCTCTGCTGGCTGTTTCCAGGGCAGCCCCACAGGCCAGATCTAAGCACCTCGCAGGCTGGATCTGGCCCCCTGGCCTTGAGTTTGACACATGGATGTGAAGCTGATTGGCAGTTATATATTATTGCCAGAGGTAAAGTGGTACAAAAATTACACATTGTGGTGTCAAGGTGTACTATTCTGTCATCATGAAGTCCATGTTTCTGAAGGATGTTGTTATGTAGTACCTCAACATATATTGTGGCTAAGATGGTTTTTCAGGGAGATTGTCTATGGAGTTCAATTTTCTTAGAAAATTTGTGGTGACATTTATGTAGTTAGGAATACTAATGGCATAAGGTCTGACCATGGGGTTCATGAAATCTGATATTCCAAGTTGTGATAATTCCAATATTAGATATAAAGGGGCAGAGAGTAGGCTTGTGTATTTTGATAAGTAGATAAAATATACTTGGTCATCTCATATGATGTTTCATAGTTCATATTTTGTTATGGGATTTGAGGACAGAGATTGGTAAGAGATAGTTTTTCAAGGTAGTGTTAGTTCTTTTGATATAATAACTGTTTGGAGACCCCTTCTGTCAGGGCAGATATTGGTAAGAATAGTGATCTCATGGAAAATTCTTCATTACTATTTCTACCACCTTAAAAAAAGAGAAAAATTTGGTTATCAAGTGAGAATCAGTTCTCTCCAGCAGTTAAAACAGAAGTGGCCATAAAGTATAGAGACCTGTGGCTAGATGGGAAGGGGCAGTCCTGCAGCAGGGTTGTTGAAGACCTGAAACTTATCAGCCAGATAACATAGATTGAAGGCAGGACCTTCTGTATGTATGGGTAGGACTCTCCCTTTGTCCTGTATAGGTAATTCTTGGATAAGAAAAGCAACTGTTCAAATTTCTTATTTTTCCTTTAAACAACTGTCTTATTATTATTAGAGTGCTGAGGATTTTCTTTGGACTTAATATATCTGAGATAAAGCTTTCATTAAAAAATGTTATAGAATAGGTACAGATAGCTCTTTATGTTTTACTAGTAGGTTTTTTTTTTTAAAAAAATCTTTCCTGATTGGTAAATCCATTAGATGCTCTGACTATTAGGTAACAAAGGAAATACCTACTAAGTTTTTGAGTTTTTTCTTGCATGTAATGCTGACTGGAAAAAACTTCTAAAGTTCCCTGGAGTGTTACTGATGACTAGTTTTTGGAAACAATGCAACTGCTGTTGGGCTTATCCCAATGTACCTTGCCACAGCAATTAATAACTTACTTGGTTCATAGCTAAAACTACAGTAGCACCCTATTATCTCTTAAAGTCCTTCCGTGCAATGTAAAATAAAACTATGATTCAAACCAACAGCTGTTATGCCAGAAGGCATGTAATATAGCTGTATATTAGATAGAAGACATAAGTAGTATGAGAGGGTAACAAGAAAAAAGATACTGGCCAGAAGGCATGCCGGCTTTTGCCAAGTGCTTCTACTGGCATCAGAGATGAATATTGGCCTTGAGATATATAAATAGACGCTTATCTTTTGACAAAACCTCAGTGTGGATATATTGGGAAGTCAAAATGAAAAGAAGGAAGCCTTACACAGCAATTGCTATTTTAATCCATGCTGTGCAAATTGTGTAAAGTATATCAAAAAAAGTAAAAATCATTTTGACCAAAGTAAATTTTTCACTCATTGTTCTGGAAACCATGAAGAGTGTGTTATAAACCAAGAGAGTGGATTGGGAGAATGTAGAAAAAGGAACCTCACTGGTTTTTAGGTATTCTTATTTCTGAAATGTTTTTTAAAGTGAGCTTGAGAAAAGAAGGGAAAAGAATAGAAGCTAGGTGAAGTGGATCCAGGTACTAAGGTTTTAGTAAAGCCATGCTCTACTTTTTCTGACAGTTCAAATCTAGATTTTGATTCTGATACAGAGACAGGGCCTCAAAGCCACAAGAGCAAAACATCTGAGAAAGAAAAGATTGCTGTGCAAGACTGGGAGAGCATTTTGGGAGTGAGGGTCTACTTGTGAATTACGGCCTGTTCCCATTTCTGCAGTTAACTAAGGAACAGTGGTGGCACAGTGGTTAAAATGCAGCATTGCAGGCTAATTCTTCCCATAGCCAAGAGTTTGATCCTGATGGACTCAGGGTTGACTCAGCCTTACATTCTCCTGGTGTTGGTAAAATGAAGACCCAGATTGTTGAGGGCAATATGATGACATTTGTAAATTGCTCAGACCGTGCTGTATAGCACTATGCTGCAGTATATTAGTCTAAGTGCTATTGCTATTGCTAACCATGGTCAGCATCAATTGTACTGGTGTAGCTAACGGAAGATTCCAGTATTAATAATCTGACTGAGAATACTAAAACAATGTTTACATTAGATTACTTTAATTTCACAATTTCAAAGTTAGCATTTTTAAAAAAGAAATTCTATAATTTGACAGAATCTAAAAGTTCTTTGATACTGATATTGGATCTTCCTGACTTGAAAACTAGACTGGAACTTAACTATTGTAATGTCTTCAATGGTGTTTATCTGAAACTGTGTGACTAGTCTCATGCTACGTGTGAAATCTGGGACAATAGAATGAATACAAAGTGGTAAAACCTGATAATAAGAGCAGCAGCATATGTTTCTAATACAATGCAATGCATCTTGTTAACACACGCTGAGATACAGGATTTTTATCACCATAAAAGCTAAAGGTGTATTTTTAGCAACTGTGTTGTATTTTTTTTTTACTGGAGAACAGTGATATTTAATTTATTATTAAGAGTTTTGGAGCATTTGTCCAGTAATAAAATTAATAGAATCAGATGAGTCAATTAGTGTTATTGTCTGTACTGTTATACTGTTACAATATAGCCCCCAGAACTGTTTAGTTTACGTATTTTGAGTAACAGATAAAAGATGTCAAATGAAACAGCTGTGTAGGTAAATTTGCCTAAGGATATTCTTTCATTAGATTGTAAGGTTCCTTTTAATGTCTTCCTCTAGGAGATTTCAGAATTTATGCTTGTGAAATGCAGAATTGGAGAACTGCTTCTCAAAGCTATTGCTTATGATGATAATAGCACTTCTTGTCAGCTAATTTATAGTCATTAATTTGTTTCAGGAATTTTATATGTTAATACTGTGAAATAGGTGATATTATCTCAGCAAACTTTGAAAACGTATGTACCAAAACATGCTTCACGTGAGCACACCGTTAAAGTATAAACATAAAGTATGAACATTACTGTCCAAAAGAAAGAACCCACGTTAAATAATCATTATGGTTTCATTGTGATTTCTACTTTGTCACAAACTAAGATAATCAGCCAGCATTCTTAACTCAAAAAGTTTTACCTGCTAACAACTATATAGCAGGGTAGCAGTGGTACTGAGTTGTTTTCAGTTCCCTCTTAGTAGAAGACAGAGTAATTTCTAATTATTTGGTCCATCAATTTGGTATGACTCGTGGGGAATGATGTTTTTTTTCTTATCAATTCATATAGCTCAAAAGTTAACTGATGTTCAGGATTTTGGTCTGGCAATATGCAAAAATAAACATGTATAAGAATAATTTATGTTTTTCTTTTTTAAAAATAAAAGCCGTTCTGATTTTTCTGGTATTCTGATATCATATTCATCAAAAATCATTCACATAACTACTTCCCCATGGACTTAATTCAGTCTTGGTTGATGCATAAATAGCAAATAAATGGGTAGCCTTATGGCCATGGAGCATAAAGGTCCCATCAATCATATCCATGGTATTATATAGAGAGAAGGGCATGGAAGATTTGAATAGCTCAACAGTTGTATCTTTATACAATATCTGGCTTTTATCATTGTGGCACATTCACCATACATACATTCATGCTGACTTAGAATACATTTGTCGTGTTGGGTTTACTGGTTTGCAGATTTGTTCTATAACTACATAAAATTGCTATTCAGCACTTTAGTAGATCTTCTGTCAAGCACAGCTGAGTACCAATAATTCTCTCCTATTCCTGTAGGTCAAAAGGCAATCAATTGATTTAAGCAAGGCATGGAGATTGTGAGAAAGGATAAAAATAAAAAGTCATGACGAGCTGGGTTGTTTTCCATTACTGGGGCAATGACAATTTGTAGAGAAAACCTTTTAAAAAAAACCCAGCAAGCCACGCCTTAAAACATGTTTATCTCTTGTTTCCTTGCCAGTCTCTCATGCACAAACATGCTAGATAAATCCCCAGTCTCATGTGGATCCTGTGGAGATCAAATGCTGCTGGCACAAATGCTTGTTTACTCAGGAGCTGTGCTTTGCCATTTAACACCTGTGTGCTCCCTGGTAGGAATTTCTCCTGGGAAAGAACGTCATGTTTCTGAAGGTGTTATTGGGATAGGCATTATTTAACACTGGTAGATTATCAGATTTTGTCATTGTCTGCTTTCATGTTTTGGCATGTTTTTTTTTAATTGCTCTACTCATTATGCCACTTTTTTTAACATGGCAAGTCTTTGATAATTGATAAGAACTTCTTACTTCATTTTTTCAAAAATAAAACAGGCCTTTTAAATATTTATTAAACAGTAGATTAATTGTTTCAAAATCATGAATAGGTCATTCTTTGGTTCTAAAATATGCAACTCATCCAATTCTCCTCTGATTTTATTTGTCACCTGACTTAGTACAATGCACCAAAACAGTATCTGTTTGCAAATACCTCATTTCCATTGTAATCAAGCAGCAAATTTTAAGCATATGATAGTTCCTTATGAATAGTTTATAAAATTTATCTTCTGCTCCAACCTCCTTGCTTCATCTAGTTGGCACCATTTTATCATGCCAAATATTTCATTTGTAAATAATAGTTTAAAATGATCTAGAGTCCCTATGCAACATTTGGGATTTATGCAAAAGCTAGTGTATCCTACTGGAAATTTGGCTAAAATCAAACCATTAAAAAGGCATGGATATGAAATGTGATTACATTTTTTGGACAATGGAAAATAACATAACTTATTTTATATTAGTAGATTTCCTATATGTGAAACAGAGATCCAGATCTTGTATTCTATAATATAACTAGTTGTTTAGATGGGACAAGGAGAGTCATGGATATGTGTATTCTAAAACCTATAATAATTGTTGGGAAGTGGTGAATTACAAAGTGTAGATTCTCATATCATTATCCTTAAAGTTAGAATCCTCCAAATTTACATTGGCTGAGAGTTTCAACTGGATGGCTGTATATAATGGAAATTTTAGTCAGATGTATCTGAAGGCCAATATACTGGAGAAAGTTTGGTTTCCATTTCACATATACATGAATTTTCCAAAATCAGCTGGGCCAAGATCTTAAAATGAAATAACTAGAACAGAGATGTAAAACTCACACTGTCATGGCATCATCATGTGATCTTTTGCAACTTTTTCCCCCTTTGCTAAACGGGGCATGGGTGTGGCCAGCATATGATGCATCCACTCTGCAGGCCACTAGTTTGACATGCCTGAACTAGAACATCCCCTGTGCTTCAGTAATAAAAATGTAACTCCCTTAAACTTTTGTTGTTTAAAAATGTAACTCCCTGAAACTTTTGTAAACATGGCAAGATAATAATTTCCCAAACTGTATAATCCAAATACCAAAAACTTGATGGAAAACGGAATGGTCCAAGGCCTTCCTGAAACTAATTGAAGCCCATTGCCCATCTGCTCTAAGTTTTAGGCATCCTTTGTTTGTGTTATCTTCTATGTTTGCATATATAGCTTTTGACTATATTTGTATCCCACCTTTATTATTTTTTTTTCAAATATCCCAAGGCAGTGAACATATCCAACACACCTTTCCCCTCCTATTTCCCCACAAAAATTATATAGTATCAGAATAGGATAAATAAAAACAGCAGGCAACAAATATAGTAAAAATTTATGGTTAGATACGAGAAATTTAAACACAACCAAAACAATATTTTGTGCTTTTTAAACATTTTTGTGCTTTCAAGTTACTACTATAAAACAATTTTTATTAGTTGTTATTATTTAAATTGTTTTAAATATATATTTTATTGCCTTTTTAAAAACAAATCTTTATACTAATATTAATAGTTATTTAATTGTCTGATTTAGTTGGGATTTTTAATTATTAATTAATTTTATAATCCTTTGAAAAGTATATACATGCTAAAAAGTAATATTACGATAGATTCCTGTTGAGTCTCTTTGAAATGTTCATGAACCAGGGGCCACCACAAAGACGTCCACCCTCAAAACAAAACCATTTCTTTTATTCAGCTGACAAAGAGGTTTATACCTTGGCTGCCAATTCTATTTTTTAGTTCCTTTAGCAGAACAGCCTAATGAAGCATCTCTGTTAGATATACTGGGCTCTTACTTGTAGATGGCAGAAAAACTTTCACGTTAAATGGCACAAAAAAGCAGAAGGTTTTTGAGGTTTTCAAAAAATGAGGTTTTCAAGGCATATAAATTGCTAGGGCTCATCTTTAATAATACTTACACCCTTACTCTTCCAGTCACAATTCAGTGAGATTTTATAATTCTTATTAATTTATTTTCAAAAGTAACATATAAGTAAGCATTGTTAAGAACATTTGCTGTGTTCACACATGAGTTCAGTATGTGTTCACGCCTTATGTCTTACTGGATGAGAATTCTGGGAATTATATTTTGTCTTCTTCAAGTAGGGAAAATGCTACTTTATTACATTAACAGACTAATGAGCTTCATTAGCAGGATCCAGAAGTGCTGTAAGAAATATGTTGGAAACAGGCCTAAAAAGAGAAAACGGTTTTACTGATTAACTCGGGTAATGATTCTTTGTGAGTGATGCAAAGGGTCATTAATAGGGACATGGGTTGCAGGGAGTCCATCTGTCAAGATCTTTCATCAAAGCGTTTTATTACAACTAGTATCTTCTGCGAAACAGCAAGGGCAAATGCACAGTGGCAAGTCACTGATTATCGAAGGCAACCCAGCTGTCATTAAAGGTCTTCTCTGAATAGATGTTCTGTTAAGAGAGCCTGCTTGTTTAGGATACCTTGTTTATCTCTTAGAATTTGTAAAGAGGAATATTAGGAAATAATATTGCTGAGAAACTGTAAGGTAGAGAACTCCAAGGCTTCACCTCTTTGAACATTTTTGCAGCCTAGAGCCTAGACCCTAGGTAGAGAAACAGCTGCTATTTGTGGTCTATGCAGGATACTATCAGCTTAATCTGACATGGTTGGACAACTTTAAGATCATGTTAACCAGTTCTGGATTGGATTGACCTATTTGCCTGTTTTCCCCGAGCTGGAAATAAGTGGTGGGTGGTTAATTTAGGGTACTTTAAATAATTTAATCATTGCTGATGCTGATAATTTACTCATTGTAGATGCCCTACGCGGGAAGGGGAGGGGGCTGGATGCTTTTTTTAAAGCCCTTTTTGGATCTAGAACTAGACTATAAGTCTCAGATGCATACTATTTCCCAGCAAAATCTTGGGAGATGAATCCTGAATGCTTCCAAGGCTATAATAGAATCTTGAAATTACTTCTGACAAAGGTGTCAAAATCTTAAATATGGTGACAGAATTATGAATTGTGAAAATGTTCAAGCTTTGCTTGCATATTTTGCACCATGTAATCTAACTGATTTTTCCATATCTTTTACCCATTGAATGGAAAACAGAAATTGTCATACACAAAAATTTAGTCCACATTGCCCTGGGTTTGTGGTTTATTATGGCAACCCATCTATAATCTGATGATAGATTAAAATTGGATGGACTAATTTAATGAACAATGGAAATAGCTAGGTATATAGTTCAAATATTTCTGTGGAAGTTGCAAAACACTGTTACCAACAATAATTTTTTTTAAAATATGTTTTGTACTTCTGGTCTCTTGATACTAAGCAATGGATTTCTGACAGGATCAGTTTGTCAATTCTTAATAATTGCTTACTTTAAGTAAAGAACCCGCATGAATTCTGATGTAAATATTTCACTTACTTTTTATCATCATGGATTTAGCAATTTTAATATTATATAAATAAAGCTATCTATTGTTTTCCTGAGAATAGTAGGTAAAGCCAGACAAGATTGATATTATACACTAAGCATAGCATATTCATGTAATTTATGAGGAATCCAAATGCCTTTGACCTTTTTGAGTAGTGTTTTAGTTTCCCCCCTTTTTTCTTGCTACAAAATAACAATAAAAACAATCCATTAAGGAGCCAAAGACAGAATAATTGAATAAAGATGGTTTCTCATGAGAATGTTTTCCGCATTATAAAAAGCTAACACAATCTTTGGTTGTATAAACTGAGGCATAGAATCAAAATCATGTGAAGTATTAGCACCGCTCTATAAAGCCTTAGTAAGGCCACACCTGGAATACTGCATTCAGTTTTGTTCACCACATTAAAAAAAAGATTGGTGAGACTTTGGGGGGAAAAAAAAGTGCAAAGAAGAGCAAGTAAGATGATTAAAGGCCTGGAGTCAAAAACATGAAGAATGGTTGCAAGAATTGGGTATAGCCTTTCTAGAGAAAAGAAGGACTAGGGGATGACATGATAGCAGTATCTCCATATTTGAGTGGCTGCAAAAAAGAAGAGGGCTCAACTTATTTTCCAAAGCACCAGAAGGCAAGACAAGAAACAATGGATAGAAACTAATCAAGGAGAGAAGCAACCTGGAATCAATTAATTATCCTACCAATGAGGACAATTAATAGAACAGCTTCAGAAGTTGTAAGCAGGGGTGGGATTCTACAGCTTTGCACCTATTCACTAGAAACGGTTGTTAACATTCTAAGCAGTTTGGAGAACTGGTTGTTAGAAGAAATTACTGGCCTAATCCTGTAAGGAAGGCAGGAAGGAAACATTCTGGTGTTGCTTACAGACACTGCCTCTCCGTTAACCCTTATTACATTCTTGGCAGGACTAGACTTCCTGTCTCTGGAACTTCTCTGGATATATTTTTCCCCTCCTTTGTTGGTACTTTGCTTGTGTGGAGTGACCAAAGTTACAATGGCACTGAAAAAAGTGACTTATGACCATTTTTCACACTTATGACTGTTGCAGCATCCCCACAGTCATGAGAGGCCAGGGAAGGAGATGCGTGCCTCGATGTGAGTGATACTGAGTTGGCCACGCCCAGCCAATAACATGACCATCAATCCATGTCCACCCAGTCACATGACCACCACTTAAGCCAGGCCCATAGAACCAGTTGTTAAAAATTTGAATCCTACCCCTGGTTGTAAGGGCTTCATCACTCTTTTAAGAAGAGACTGTAGCTACCGATCTGAAATGGTACAGGGCACAGTTGTCAAACATTCAGCGTCACATTGCTGAAGCATGACGTATCACAACATTTTCCCCCTTTGCGGAGCTGGGGTGGGCATAACCTACAGGCTGCCAGTTTGGTACCCCTGGTGTAGGGTCTCCTAGGGTTGGAATAAAAGACCTGCAGGGTCCCTTACACTCTATTCTGATTGACTAAATTATATGGTTCTTGTGTATATGCTTTGGTGGGGTACATAAGATCCATAAATCAAATAATTTTTTATCAGGATTCCTAACTTGCAGATCTGATCATTGTGAACATGTATTTATATTCATGTAGAACAATATTTTTCCATCAGATAGACTATTTTCCATTTATACTCTTTGCAAGAAGAGTGCATTGTGCAAAGTATTCAAGGAAGTACATTATGAAGTATATTAACTTGAGCAAAGCATTCCTTCCTAAAACCAGCTGCACCCTTAGGAAGACTTGCCCTGGTTCTTGGAGTATGGATATACAGAAAATAATTCTTTTGGGATTGCCAGTGGAGTGGCTATGTATGGATACATATGTAAATAGTTGAGGATAGCCTTTGAAATAGGAGTAAATGTTTTCCAAAAGAAGCAGCTTATTTAACATTCTAGATGCCACATTCATTCTAACATGCTTTGCAAATTATCCTTTTTGAATCCTTTATACCACCCTACATCTTTATGATAGTTGAAATAAAGGCCTTCTTTTAAGATTTGTGCAAAAATAATGGTGAGAGTAATAATAGTGACAATGAAAAAAGGATACTGGAAAAGCATTTGAAGGTCAATGAAGATGATGCAGTAAAGCTTGTTGTTGTTAGTCGCAAAATTGTGTCCTACCCATTGCGACCCCATGGACAATGTTCCTCCAGGCCTTCCTGTCCTCTACCATCCCCTGGAGTCCATTTAAGTGACTCCATCCAGCCACCTTATTCTCTGCCATTCCATTCTTTTGCCCTCAGTTGTTCCCAGCATTAGGCTCCTTCCTTCTCATTAGGTGGCTAAAGTATTTGAGTTTCATATTCAGGATCTGGCTTTCTAAAGAGTAGTCAGGGCTGATCTCTAGGACTGACCAGTTTGATTGCCTTGCAGTCCAAGGGACTAAAGCTAGTATAACAAACAGACTTACTTAGTACTGGAGAGACGAAACTGGCTTATAAGAAAGACCAAATAAAGAATAGAAAAGAGACATGGCAACTTAAACTATTACATGGCCAGTACATTAAAAAAAGAAGGCAAAGCAGATAATAAAACCTGGCAATGGATAGCAGGAAAGTTTAAAAAAGAGACAAAAGGGCAAATTTTGGCTGCACAAGACCTTAAGAACAAATGCATACAAACCCAGAATTAAGGAAACAGCAACAGCTAAAGGAACAGTGGACTATCTGTTTAGCTGCTGCAAGAAGATTGCACAGACTTATTACAAACAATGACTCGACAAAGTAGCAACAATGATGCATTGGAAAATCTGGAAAAAAAATATAATTTGTTTGCAAACTGTTGAGTTTGCGAAGAATGAGACCGGAGACCAGTGTAACTTCAGCTCTTTTATTTAGTGCAGAAAGTCCGTCGTAACCAGGAGTCGGGGCAGCTCTTTTTATAGCGAAGCTGCTCGCAGCTTGTGTCCAATGACAGTTACTTGTTTTTCCCGCCGCTTGAATTGGCCAATCATAGGCTAGCTATAATTGGCCAATCAGCGTCAAGAAAAATAACCAATCAGCGTCGGGTATTCTTGTCCAATAGGAATAGCCTATTTGAAGTATGTTAATATGGAACACCCCTCCCCTTTGGGAAATGCTTCCAGTGTCCTTCCTTTTTCTTAAGATTAAAATGGGCAATATATAATGCTTCCAGCAGCTGTTACTTTAATTTTCATGACAATCCACTGAGCTGGAGAAAATGGACATAACAGTTGGCTATTACTCCCAAGGCCTCTTGATTCTTAAATATTCTAACCATTCTACAATGCTGCTTATTATATTGTTGGTATATTTGTTTCATATTATTTGCCTAATATATTCAGCTTAGCTTGGTTAAGAACAGCTTCTGTGTGATTGACCTTGATTAAGAATTTAGGGAGGAAGTGGGAGAAAAACCATGGATTTGTTGGCATTTGTTTCAGACCCTCTCTTGAGGAGTTTAATAGTAATGACTAGTGGAATGTCAGCATACATTCACTGGCTCTCATGCAACATTTCTTGGAAATCTACGCATGCTCCTCTATCAATAGGAAAAACCCATTTTAGCTACATTAGTATTTATGGTTCATTCACAGTCAGAGAGATGTTCAACTAGATTGACATTTTTATCCACCCATCTAGTCCTCCTAAGGACCAGAGGATAGAAAGATGCTTGAAGTTTGGTCGGTTGCAGATGTAGCTGTTCTGAGGAAAGCTGCCCCCCCATTTTGCCAACTTACTGATGATTATTTGTCAATGTCAAAAAGTGTTTCAAGCAAGTGATCCAGTTGTTTTAAGATATACCTTGCTATTTTTTGGATTTGTTTTGCCACAGTCATACTATTGCCAGGCCTTTGTTGTTTGTTATTTATTCGGTTCCCTTCTCTTCTATTCTGTTGTTTCTCCAGAACTTGCCATGTGCATTATCCAGACTTCTTTTTTTCTTTCTAATCAAACCAACTGTTAAGTCTGGGGTTATTATTGTGGTTTAGGTGCCTGTCTGTATGAATTTGATAAATCCTAGCTTCAATAATTTCTTTATATTTATTACCTTTCTTCATTTAATGGTCATCCACCAGTTTCTTTTAGGCTTCTTACTGTTTGTGTTTCCATATTAACATTACTTCAAATAGCTATTCCTATTGGACAAAAAGCCGATGCTATTGGTTACTTCTTGATGCTGGATTGCCAAATAATAGCTAAGCCTATTGATTGGCCCAATTCAAGCGGCGGGAAAAACAAGTAGCCGTCATTGGACACTAGTCGCGAGCAGCTTGTGCTAAAAAAGAGCTTACCGTGGCTCCTGGCGTTACAACGGACTTTCTTGCACTAAAAATAAAAGAATGATGAAGTTGATGCTGGTCCTCTGTTCTCATCTTCAGCGAAACTCAACCACTGCGCGAACAAGGGGGATCTAAGAGAGGGAGACCAGTCGAGCACGTGGGCATCGAGAACCGAGCAGACGAAAATGGCCGGAACCCAACTCGCCACCCGCACATTCAACCCAGCAAACAGAGGACTGGGAATCCTACATCGATAGATTCCTCATGTTCCTGGAAAGCAAGATTTGCAAGGGGAATCTCAGACAACTTGAAAAGGAAGCCTTGTTCCTGATGCACTGTGGCCCACAATGTTCCAAGGATGGCCAAGGCCACTGAGCAAAACCAGAAAGATGGTGAAACCAGGATGGCCTGGCCAGCATACTAGAGAAGCTACTGAAGGCTCACTACGCATCGACTGGCTCTCCAGCCTCATTCCATGAGAATTTTACAAACGAGACCAGAGAGAAGGTGAGAGCATCTCAGACTTTGTAGCAGCTCTCAGGGGAACATTGAGAGGCATGCGATTCCTAAACATGACGAAGCATGAGGGATCGCATATGGTTCCTCGGACTAAGAGATCTTACCCTACAAAGCCGGCTGCTAACCCGGCCAAAGCATAACAGTTACCGAGGCTATTGCTGAAGCCACGGCAGCGGAAGCAACCAAAAAACGAGCAGCAATGAATGCCAACAGATGAATGCCAATTCATCCAAGACCACCGACCGAAATGAATAGAGCACCGAGAAAGCAAGAGCGCACACAAAACCACCGACACACTATTGCAGGACAGTGTGATTGTCCGGAATCGACGATGACAAGGAAGAGGAGATCCACAGACTCCAGGCTGAGCAAGAGCGACGACTGGAAGAACGGTCGCTAAATTTGGGAGTTTCAGTGTCGCCACGGGCAGAAGGACCACCCCCCGTTCTGTACGATAGTGCCGGTTCTTAAGACGGCCATGTACGTACTGGAGGACATCGGTCCATTGCACGAGTATGCCGAAACTGAAAAAGCGATTTTACAGCCCCATATGAGGGAAACACACCACCAAGAAATAAAGAGAGGCAAATGTGGAAGCCGCGAGAGTCACGAAAGCAAAGGCAAGTGGCTAAACGAGAGCATACAGGAAAAAAAGGGAAACACATCAAACCATCACCATCGGTCACTCTTAACGCAACAGATAGGCCTGAAAAAGTACATGTGCAGTCCGGTTCGAGGGCCAACGGAATGGCAAAATGGGAGAGGTCGATTCCGGATCGTACCTATCAATGGTATCATGGATACCATCAAAAGACTAGTACCGCAATTAATTGGCAGAGCTGAACTAGACACACCAATCACTAATCTTAAAAAAAACTACCAAGGAAAACAGAATACCGCGTAGTCAGACTTGGAACTTTCCAAAATAAAGTTTCAAAGAACACCAGAAGATCTTGCCTCTAACCATCGTAAACCGAAACTGACCAAACCCTACTGGGACTCGAGTGGTTTGAACCTCTAGGAATCGGAGTGGACCAGCATTAACCGCATCGCCGACGGCAGACTGGGAGGAGAACCTGTGAGAGAGTTCCAGGATGTCTTCGATGGAAAGTTAGGCAAGTACCGAAGGGTCCCCTATTTCATTTTTCAATTAGACCCAACCAATTAGCTCCAATTTAGCGGAAGGGCGAGCGCGAGTCCCCTTCGCACTAAAACCAAAATTGATGAAGAATTAAATAAACTAATAAGCACAAGGTATTTTGGAACCGATTGAAATTCACGCAAAATGGAGACCCCAATTGTAACCCCAGTTTAAGCTGGATGGTGGTCCGTTAGAATTTGTGGTGATTACAAGGCTACCATAAACCAGTGCTACAACAAATGCGGTATCCTGTTCTGCGTAGTGCAAACATCAACTACACCCATTTGGGGAGAAGGCAAGGTTTTCGCAAAGCTCGACTTGCCCAAGCCTTACCAACAATTCCAGGTTAGACCCTAAACAGCAGAGGCGCAACACGATCGTGACTCATAGAGGGCCTTCAAATGTAAAAGGCTACAATTCGAGTCAGCATATTCCCCTGGGGGTGTCCAAAGCCTAATGGAGCAGTTATACAAGGTATAAAAAAGTAGTCCCATATTTTGATGACGTTGTGCTAGTCTCAGCTAACGACGAGAGAAATTAGAAGCCTGTCTCAGAGTGGTTTTTACAAGGTTCCCAAAAGCAGAACTCAAGGTAAAAAAGAAAGTATAAATTGACCACATTGAAAGTTGAATTCCTGGGGGTACCAAATCGATAAAGAGGGCATCCACCACATAGAGAAAAAAAATTAAGGTCATTTTAGGGCCTTAGACCTAAAAACAAAGTAGAGTTGCAAGCATTCTTGCGGAGACTTATAAATTTGGGATTAGGACTTATAAATTTTTACCCACGTTTTTCTGCCACAGAAAGGCAAACAACGGCGAACCAACTTACATAGGCTATTGGACAAAATCAGGCCACCTCGACTTGGGGACGACGTGAAGAGACAGCGTTCCAGGAGAATAAAAGACCTCATCACCTTCTGACTCAGTGTTGATGCAATACAGCAAGGACATTACCGGTTAACAGTACCTGTGACGCAACCACGTTTGCGCGTCGGCAGCCCGTACTTAGCACTCCTGCCTGATGAGAGAGAAGCACCATTTGCCTTTTTACTCCAAGACACTTTCAAAAACTGAACGGAAACTATAGTCAATTGGATAGAGAGGGCCATTTAGTGGCAATATCTGGCATTAAAACAGTTCGACGGAATACCTTTACGTAGGACTTTTACCCTTTTTACAAGGAATCACAAACCCCTATTGGGAATACTAGGCTGGAAACAAGAGCATACCCCAAATATACTATCCCGAGAATGACAAGGTGGTCGAGTTCCTTGCAGCTACAACTATAGACTGATCCACAACCCAGTAAAGAACATTTCCCATGCCGATGGCGGTTAAAGCCGTACTCCCCTACCAGACATAGAGACTGATCCGCCACAACCACATCCACCCCCTACAGATTGAGACTCTGTCAAACTACCAACAACCCCGGCTGGACATTGGCAGAATGAAGAGGACAAAACCTTGTCACAAGTGTAAACTGGTATAATACCAGAACCCATTACCAAGAACAGGTTACTATGTTATGTTGCACGGAAGGCCACCCGACATTGTGCGGAATGAAATCCCTGGCCAGGAGCTACTTATGGTGGCCAGGGAATGGACAAAGAATATTTGGGAAATGGGTGAAACCTGTGCGGAAAGCCAAAACTCCCGGCCTGCACCCCCTCAGCACCTATCCTAGGACTGGGAAACACCAATTGGGCCCTGGTCACGAATCCACATTAGATTTCGTGGGGCAACAAAAGGACATTACATTTTTAATCATAGTAGATGCTTACTCCAATTGCGTTGGAAGTTAAGCCTCATGAACTCCACTACCACAGAAGCGGGTCATTAAACAACTGTGAAAACTATTTTCACCCACACACGGGTTACCTGACGTGCTCGTTCAGATAACGGCCCACCAGTTTACTGCATACCATTCGGAAAATTCCTCGCAGAACATGGCATATGACATACTGGCACAGCACTGGGCCCCAACTTGGCTAAAATTGGAAGGGCGGAACGCATGGTCCGATTATACCAAAGGAAACACTTTAGATAAATTGGACACAAGGGACATTCAGAAGAATTGAAAAAATTGCTCCACCATACAGGCATATAACATCAACTCCACTCAAATAAAAAGCCCAGCAGAATTACTAAGGGCAGAAAAACTATGATCACGATTTAGATAGGTTACACCCAACATACGCCGCTGAAAAACAACCAGACTCCTCCAGCAAATACCGCACAATTCGAACCAGGAAACTTAGTCTTATGCAAAAAATCTCATCGGGCACACACTGTGGGGTACCGGCCAAAAAATAACACAAATAACAGGACCTCGGTTACCTATAGACTAGACACAGACGATGGCCCAACCTTGGCGGGAGACACAATTCGATCAGTTACAGTCACAAACACTAGAATGCACCATGGACCACACCCAGACACGGAGAACAACCACACACACACACCAGCAACACACAAACATTACACAAAAAATATTCAACAGACAACTAGAGAAGGGGAGACCCCCTCAATAACAAAACAAGGGGGGGGACCCTCCGATAGAAAAGAAAAAAACCCTCTGGGTAGAAAAAGAAACCCCACAAAATCAAAATGATATACAATAAAAACATTCACCAAATAAATGCAAGTAAAAACAAACAACTTCCCGCAGAAAGTCTTCGGGAAGAAGAGCAGGACGGTACAATAAGACCTAGAATGCCTTGTGGAAAGGAGCAGCCGAGCCGACTCTACCAGCCCAAGTAGGCTTGGGGCAGGAGTGGCATGGCTGATTCTACCTTTTAGGAGGTTCCAAACAGAGAAGGACAGTCGAGAAACGCGATCCCGTCCGAACCCACTGAAGACGATGACACAATCTAAACTGCGCAGGTCAACTTAGGCAACCTAAAAAGCCCCGGCCCTACTTACATGACTTACATACAGTAGGACCATACCAAGAGGGC
>BHFT01080406.1:0-37945 GCA_004320025.1 Laticauda laticaudata
AGGGGAGAGCCCCCACTTCTCCTCGGGGCCCGGGGTGGGGCAGGAGAGGTGGGGTCCTGCTGGCTAGCTCGGCCGACCGCCTCCTCCAGTGAAGCGGGCCCTGTGCCAGGAAGAGGACGGGGCGACGGAGGGGTTTTGCTTTCTGCCCTTTTGCCCAGGCTGGCGGCCCCGGCTTGACATCTCCCGGTGTAAGGAAGCGGCCGAGATGCCAAGAGGAGGAGGGAGGGGGGAATGCGAAGGGGCGGGAGGGGGAGGTGGCGGGTTGTCGGGAAGAAGTAGGCCTCGGCCCTCCCTCCCTGCTGGTGTCTCCCCATCCTGCAGCTTGGACTGAACCCCTTTAGGGGGTGACCCTTGGGGGAGGAGAAAATGCCTGTGAAGGGAGGGTGAAGATTTTCAGGCGAGTTGGGGGGGGGTGTCTTTCTCCCCTCCTCTTTTAAAATTATTTGTGGTGGAAAGGGTGGCCTGGCCATTTCCTTGCCACAGGATGATGATGATGATAATGTTATTATTTTAATAACACTCCTTTTTCTTCTCCCCCATAAGACCCCATCCTCCTCCTTTGAGAGAGCCCTTGGTCTTTGGGGTTTGGGACTTTTTTGCCCCCAAACTTGGTTAATAAATAAAAATGGCTTCATTCTACCTCTGCCCTTCTGTTTCCATTGCTTGTCCTTCGCTTGTGTAGGGTGATACAGAGAGGGTGGGCGAAGAAGCATTGCCCCTCTGATTTGTCCCTCATGATTTGGGCAGCTGTTAACTGTCCAGTGAACTGTGGAAGGGAAAAAGTCACTTTTACATCAAGGAAATATCCTGATTGATATTGATGTGGTTGGGTTTGGGGATGCAACAGAATATTCCGCACTTCTGTTAAGGTACTTGATGCCACAGGCCATTGGTGGGAACTGAAGTCAATATAGTGGATGGAAATAGAGGATATAAGGAGAATCAGGACTCACTCTGCTGTCTGCTGAAGATGGCACATTGAATTCTTGCAGGAAGTCTGTTGAATATTGGTGAGGTAGAGAGAGAAAAATACAGGTATTTCTTTGGTGACATAAGGGAAAGGGAGTGGATTAAAAAAACTAATACCTGGTTAAATTTTAAATACTGGGATTGGGTTGCATTCTTCTTTGATATTTTTGTTGAAAATGGGACTGGGAATAAGTCTTGTTCAAAGAGCTGGAGCTTTAGCATATGTCGGTCTTGATATCACAGAGTGGCTTATTCAGATATATTTTCCACAGGCCTTTCCTTTCTACAGTTTTATCTGAAAAATCCCGAATAAAAATAAAGTGAATAGTATTGTTTTCTAACATGTATTTTATCTCATATGTGATAGTGCTTGCTAGTATTCCTTCTGAGTAGGCTGATTTTGGGGAGGAAGAAAATTAAAAAAGTGAGGTGTGTGAGTTTTACATTGTTGATTTGGAGGACTAAAGATCAATTCAAAGAATAACTATGTTTCCTATGATAAATGATTTATCAAGATCTTGTTTAACTTAAGTTGGAATGAAATAGTTGACCTTATACATACATTTTACAGACATCCCTTATTGCTAGAGTTACAATCTTAAGAATACATATAATGCTAGATATTAAAATCTTTTTAAAATCATTGGATTTACTTCCATATATGTATGTTTTAGGCTGAGATAGCAGTCAATATGATTTTGAAATTCTGATGATCAGAAAAATGCTGAGAGAAAAGGTCATATTCTTCATAGTTAGAACATGTCTTCCTTTTATGTTTGGCTGGGCCTTAAAAGTATCATCATACATACAGTAGTAGTTTTATGATTGCACAAAATAGTTAACAGCAAGCAACCTTTGCTGTTGTAAATGCTACAAAACAGCACATAGTAGATTATTTCAACTATTCCAGCATATTATGAACATATTAATAAAAATTAAATGGGGGTGGAAGCTTTGTCCAATCTTATTTATAAGGCTTCATATTTAAGATGTTTAATGTATTGTCTCAACTGAGGAAACATTTAATTCACATATTAGTGACAAATGTTTTGTGGCTTCTATTTATATGAGAAAAATTAACACAGTTCTATTTGGTCTTTTATAGATCAATATTAACAATGTTGGAGTTAATATTTTCATTTAAATGTGTCATTGCTTCAGTTTTAATTTTTAAGTCTCTGGTATTATAAGACTTATATATATTTAGGCGGAAGGTGTGGGAAACACCCTTGTTTTTGATCAGTTCTTTTACTGATTGGTAGGAAAGACATATCACAGTTCTGTGACTGGCAAGGACTTGAGGCAATTATTTGTCCGGCTGTGAGAAATGGGGAATTTCATTTTCACCAGTATTGATATGGAATGAAAGGAAAAGGCAGTGAAAATTTAATATTTTGGTCTCACCACGTTTGATGGTTGGATTTGAAGAAGGCTGAAAACATTAGCAGTATGCTATAGTAATCAGAGGCCAGAATGGCAGGGCAGATAAAGAGAAAGAGAAGGGCAAAATTGGAGCCTTCTGCAGCCAAATAGCCTTTGATATATAGCTGCTAAAATTTAGTGTTGTGTATGAGACTCAAAATGGAGGATTGTGCTGTAGTGAGTGCTAAGAGAAAGAGCTTGGCACCACAGATACTACTACAGTGCTTTTGTGAGCAATGCCCTCTTTCAGCAGTGTATCCTTTTTATTTTCCTTCAGGCTGGTGGGAAGCTATCTTAGAAAATGAATTGCCATGTCAGAAGATACTGGGGTATCTGTGGGTCTGCATTAGTAAAGCAAGTCTTGTGCTCCTGTAGAAGAAAGGGGTGCTTCTGTGTAAAAACAGTGCAAACTAATTAGGCTGGAATATTTGGTACCTTCTGTCTGATTTTGTGGCTGAAACCATCCCCATGGCTGGCTTGAGTGGGGCAGATTTGGAGAAAGCTTGTTTCAAGAGGGGGAGAAGGAGAGAGGATAGGGAGCAGAACCAAGGATGTAGGGTAATCTGCTGGCTAGGCAGTTTAAGGTCATGCACCATATGTGAAGTTGATGGAAAGACTGTTTTTTGACGGCTGATGGGAGAGACAGCACAAAAGGAAACTTTTATGCAACATTGGAGTGAAGGGGTGAATGGGTATCTTCAATGTTCAGTGCATTTGACTGGCTGTGGAAGGTATGAAGGATCTCCAGACCAAACTGGCAAATGTTTTGCTCAGTATGGAGTGCAGCAATCTGGTCTTGCTACTTTCATGGGCTGGAAATGGTAATAGCATTATTAGATGGCTTACCTTTTTTCCTCTTAAGGTATTGAAGTTCCTCTGTGCCTGTTTCAATAAAGACCCTGGAAAAAATGGGTAGTGAAACATTCCAAGCTTCCACTCTCACACATGACTTTAGCTTGGCATTTATTTTTAGTTGCAGTTGCAGTTTCCAGTGGCAGTTACTTTTTTTTTCCCTTCCAGTTTTCAAGTTCCAATTGCATCGTTCAGGCTTGGGGAATATTGCTTGTTGAATAGGAGAAGCTGCACACATCCTCCTGGATTTCTTCTATAATTTTCTGAAATGGATTTCTTTTTGCTTTCTAGGTGCTGGTGAATCTGGTAAAAGCACAATTGTCAAGCAAATGCGAATCTTGCACGTCAATGGATTTAATGCAGAGTAAGTATCTCGATTCCATTTACATTCCTTGAAGATGCAGGTGTCATTTCATTTTGGGAATTATTTTGTGGGTTCCTCATCCCTCTCCCCCATGTTTCATTTAATCCAGGACATGGAGATTGGATTTCAGAAATACGTTTAAGGAAACTGTCATTAGCTAACTTCATCAAAGGTTCGCTTGTTAGGTTTTTATGAAGGCAAGGTTTTGACTGCCATTTCTTCCTCATTGTGGCTGACATGCCAGCTTTTGCTGTCGCTCATTATTTTGTGCTGTTCTCAGTGCTTTCTTGCAAAGAAGAGTAAACATGAAGTAAACTCCACATATTTGATTATACAACATGAAGATTTACTGTACTTCAGGAAATTGTTCTTGCGGTGGTGTGTTGTTTTAGATTGTTGACATATGCTAACTGTAGTTGCATTTTGTTTTCCATAGATGGGTAAAACACTTTGATATTGTTTAACTCTATTGCTCTGATAGGTCACATGCTATGAAATGTGAAGATATATTCCAAATTTAATTGACAGGCTCAAAAAAAACCCATGTAAATGTTACATTGCAACCAAGCCATTAATGTTAGATACTTCGAAACATATCATTGAGCATTTATGCAGAAGTGGAGTGAAGGGGAGAATGTGTGCCCAGAAACAAACTTTCTGTGAGAGGATCTATGCAAATTAATGGTCTTTTAATTAGTATTCTGGATTGGAAGTACATGTTTTATAGAAAACTATGCTTGTAAGTAATTTCTTCAAAGTGACTGTTCAAAGATCATTTTTCCCTTCAGGTTATGCCTTCATCATTTCTTTTCTATAGGCTGTCCCCCAAACCCTTTGTTGGTAAATGCACCATAATCCAGCTATTGGCTCCAGTAATTTTAGATACCCAAAGTTCTTTTCTGCTTTTTTTTTTTAATGGGATTACATGCAGAAAACTTAACAATAGAGAAGAGGAAGGAGACATACAAAAGCAGTTTGTTACAATGGCATGTAGGAGCCAATTTGGGATAGTGGAAAAGGCCTTTTGCTGGAAACCAGGAAATCGTGAGTCCCAGTTCAGCCTTAAGCAGGTAGCCTGCTGGGTTACTTTGCGCCATTCATTTTTTATCAGCTCTGGTAAGGAGGCAATGGAAAAACCAATTCCAAAAATGTTGCCAAGGAAATTGCAGGCCTTATCCAGGCAGTTGCCGGAGTTAAGGCTGATTCAAATGCACTGGAGAAAAAAACTGTAGAAGAAGTGGCTCCACCATTGGGAATCTGATGTCAGAAATCCTACAAATACAGTAGCTAAATAAAACGAGGCATTTAGACCCCAGTTTTGCACTCCTCATTAAATTCACATCTGTTACATCATAGGAAGTTCCCTGCTTACCAGCCAGAAGGACTATGTTTTGATTCTGTCTGTCTCAGCAGGATGCTTCCAGGAGATGCAGACTTTGCTGGAATTTTCTCCTCACCTTCCTCTCAAGTGTGTTCAGCAATATGTTGCTCCTGACCATGGCAGTTCTGTTTACATAGCGGGGCTAATTATTGCAACGGACTTACCTTTGAATTCATTCAATTTCTCCTGAAAACGTTGCAAGCTAGCATGTTGTGTTAAGAGATACTAATTATTGCTGAACAAATTTATTGCAACTTTGAATCATGAAAAAGTGCCTCCCCTACCCTAGATATTTGATAAAACCTCTTGGATTCTCCAAGCCAACAAATCATAATGATTTTGCTTTTTCCCTGGGGAGAAGTTGCTTGACTTTCATGATCAGATTTTTTATATCTTGCCCTACTTTATCTTTCAAAGAAGGAGTGATCTGTATCATACTTTAGTGTCCTAACAGAGCCTTATCATGCTTAATCTTTGCTAGTTTGGAAACTGTTTTTGTTGCTGCTGACAAACTGAATGGCTTGGCTCTTCTCAACCCTTTTGAAAAGGGAGGCCTCATTTGTTTCTCTCACTTGCTATCTTTTATCTTTATTGGTTTTATTATAATTTCTTTGATTGTATACAGATTTTATAAATTATTATTATAAATACAACATGTGAAATAACAGCTGTGAGGTCTTTAACTATGGTGTTGGCCTTCATAGGCACTCAGTTCTTGCCAAGAACCCAGGATGTTGTAATATAAATAAACACAGTGTTTATTTATTAAATTTGCTTGCCATCCATTTCATATATGTGCAGATCAAGCAGGTGGACTTTTGTAATAGACAACTGGAAATTTTGTCAATGTGTAGGTTTTCTAACTGCCATCCAAAGATATTTTTGTTGTGGTACTCAGTGTGCCAATAACCATTGGAATCACCATGACTGGTTTATGCTATAATCTTTCAACTTTTCGGATCTTGATATTTTGTGGTGTTCTCCAATTCATTGTCTTTTATTCTACTAATCCTCTGATAGTATTGCCACATTGATTATCCACACTTTACTTTTTATTTTGTATAATTTTAACTTTTTATTGTTCACATTATTATGGTTCGTTGCACAATCAAGACAGATGTTTAAAATTTGGATTATTAGATTTGGCATTATTATTGATAAGTCATCCATGTAAAGGCTACATGAGGTCTCTCAGTGATCCATATGATGATTCAGATAAGATAGTAGCTATATTTTGACTGATATTCCATCATAGTGTTACACCATTTCAAAAAGATGAATTAATGTAGCTTTCCCTTCAGAAAAAGGATATATTATGTATCTAGTATGTGGTTTTGGTTTTTATGTGCTGGGGTGTCGCAGTGGTTAGAATGCAGTATTGCAGGCTAATTCAGCTGCCTGCCAAGAGTTCAATTCTGACCTGCTCAATGTTGACTCAGCCTTCCATCCTGCCGAGGTGGGTAAAATGAGGACCAAGATTGTTGGGGGAAGGAAATATGCTGACTCCTAGTATATGTGTTATGTTCAAAAAAATTATCTGCTTTTTCCAGTGTATTTAAAGATTATACCTTTTAGCATTATTTTTCCTTGTTTTCCAAAGAATTAGATATTAAGCAAGTTTAATATTTGCTACTGGACTTTGACAAGATAATGTATATAAAACCCCTCCTTATTTCATAGCATTTTGAACTTTTTCTAAATAATCAGTGTTTTATCTTCCCTTCCCCTCCCCCCCCCAACTACTCTATAAGGTAGATTGCAGTGAGGGAGGGTGGACTCACCCAAAATTACACAGGAAAAGCTTCTGGGCCTGAGGCTGAATTTGAACCTGGGTCTCTCTGGTGCTAGTTCACCATTCTGCCAAACCAGGTCTCCAGGGTTAAGAGCAAGGCACCTTAAAGAGTTAGACCTCAGAATAATATATACTAAATAAATCCAAGTATTAGTGTGATTTTAACATTCAGAGTTTTAAGAACTGTGAATCTTTGTTACATACGGTGTGTGCTGGTTAGGATTTCACCAGCTCTTATCATTTCTTATGTTTCTACAGTTGAATATGTTAACCTGAAAACTCCAAGCTTCTTCACTGTTGATAGATTACCATTTTACTCACAAAATGGTTATCATTCAAATGGATGTTTGTGCAGGCCTAGTAGGATGTATACAATGCAAAGAACCCAGGAAAAAGTATTTTTTTTATGTCTTTCAGTTTCCTTGGTCATGCTAAAGTTCAGTATCAATTGTAAATAGGAAACTGACTTTCTAATTTACATCACTTAGTTTTTATGGGTATTACTGCAGTAGAGATTGTCCAAATGCTAATTTGGTCTTTTTCTGCTTTAGTAAAGGCCTCTTTAGCAGTGACTCTCATAAAGGTATTGTAGCTATTATGAAGATTCCATAGACAATTTGATTTTATGAAGAGTTGTATTTTATTTCTGGCCTATTTCTGTTTTTGCAATGGTGTTTTTATTCTCGCTTGTCCACGCCATTATGATACTCGCCTCAATATTTGTACACTAAGATGTTCCCTGAAGACTTTCCCTATAGGGTAGGAATAAATGAAATACTTTAATGCTTAATAGAAATTAGTTTAATGGCATTTTATATTTTATAAAAAGTAGAAATAGTTGTACAACATCTTGTATGTTTAATGTTTAATTAACATCTGGAAATGTTACTATAGTATGGTTTTGAAGTAAATGATAAACATAGTTAAACATAAACAAATAAACAAATTATCTTCCTATGCTTTGGGTAAAGCTTCCCATACTTCCCAAAATTTGGGGGCAGATTCTTGTAAGGAGCTCCAGGGAAGTGAATAAAAATGGTTTGTTTTGCTGTTGTACAAGCTTTTATAAAAAAATGGATTATGTGAGATGCAATCCAAACAGTTGGAAAAGGGGGAGAGGGAATGAAAGGCAGAATGTACATAAAAATAAACACTAAATTTCATGAAATGCCACCATTATATCTGCCTTATTTTAAAAAGAAATTCATTAAAACTGAATCCAGAATCTGCATTTATTAAGGATAGCACTTTTTCTTTCAATAGTTAGCAGAAGAGAACATGAAATATATCTTTTCAGGAAGCCAGCGTGATGTATCAATTTTTCAAGCTGTATTATCTCTGTCTTGTAGGAGCTGCAGAATATTCCAGAGTCAATCTGGGCGTTACTCACATATTCATTAATTTATTTTATCATACATTTTAAATGATTCAAGGCAGTTTATCATTGAAAAAGTGACAAAAATTTAAAAAGTCATGAGCAGCTAATAAACAGAAAAACTGTCCATCCAAGGGCCCAGTCAACACCCTATCAAAAGCCTGGGAATTCAGAGCCACATCTGACAGTGAGAACAATCAACCAATGGAACAGCTTGCCCTTGGAAGTTGAGAGCTTCATCTCTGGAGGCTTTCAAAAAGATTGGACTGCCATTTGTCAGAAATGGTGTTGGCTCTCCTGCTTGGGCAAGGGTTGGACTCGATGACCTACAAGGTCTCTTCCAACTCTGATTATCTGTTATCTGTGGCTAACATCTTAAATTGCTTCTTGAACAACATCAAGGTGAGAGCCATCCAGATCTCAGGATTGGAATATCTTTCCAAAGGACATGTGTTACTCCGGTATAGAGAAGGCAGGTTTCCAGGCTCCCACTATATCAGGGGTCCACACACCCCCAGCCATGGCTCATTACCAGGCCGTGAGTCATTTGGAACCAGGTTGCGGAAGTCATGGGTAAGCATGCGTATGCATCCCCACTTGTGCAAGCAACTGGCGAACATATGGGCGCTTGCTGCATTTGTGGAAGCAGGCACATGTGCCTGCCCAAAATCATCTCCTCCCCCTGCCAATCTGCAAACCCGGAAAGATTGGGGAACTCTGCATTATATGACATTGCTTAACTGATGGGACATGAAGCTGTTTCTTTGTTCCGCTCCCATTGTTTATTAATCAAATGTATATTAGATTTTTATATATATTATTAATTGATTAGCCTATAGGCCATATCAACTTACAGGTTCAAACACATGTATATTTGATTACCTTTCAATTACATTACATGTAATTACATTTTAATCAAATCTATATGGCCACCCATCTCATGGAGAGTGACTTTGGACAACATGCAACAATCCAATCCAATAAAACAGTAAAGTAAATAAAAACCATCATTACCTAACATCATTATATAATAATGAAAGAGCATTAAAAATAAAAAATCAGAACTAAATTAGGAAAAGAGAATAATAGATAATTAATACTGTTAATAATAATAGTGATACCTCATGATTTTTCCTGTGATACCAATCAGATCTAATGGCATGGGGTAGAAATACTTGATCATTCAGCCCATTTCTTGTGTATTTTTAATTGATTGGATAGTAGATTTGATCCCAAATTTTTGTAAGTTGCATTGCTATCTAATTGTAGGAGAATACTTTTAATTTTATTTCCCCATATTCGGGTATGCCAAGACAAGTGTTTCAATCTTTATTCAGATTTATCCACATTCTAGGAATCAATTTTTTTCATAAAAAGTTTCACTCAACAAAAATAAGCAGAGTTGAGAAGACGGTTGTGTTCCAAGCAGAAAAGGCATGTTTATTTCCCTTCAACATGATGTGAAACTCAGTTTTCAGCCCCCCGCTTTTTTTGGTCCCTTATCACATCCTCTATTCCAGGGGTGTCAAACTCAAGGCCCACAGGCTGGATGTAGCCCGCAGGGTGCTGTTCTGACCCAGGCTTTGTCTAAATTAAGGAAATACAAACTGAATGTAAAATCCAACCTTTTTTAATGTGATGCTGGGAATTTGTTGCATTCCCAGCCAAAACTCATTAAACACAAATCTCTGAGATAAGCTCATGCCTTCAGGGTTGTAGAAGGCTGCCAAGAAACAGAAGTCCACTTAATTAGAATATATATACCAACACAAGTTCCAGCAAAGACAAACCAGACTTCGCAAGGCTTCAATGAGGAATCAGAATCGAATGAACTTCTTTGCTTCCTACAAAGAGCAGGTCATTGAGGACTGACTTTTATCCCTGATGGGATGGACAATCACCTTCCAGCCTTACTCCCAAGTCACCCTTGTTGTTTCAGCTGTTCTCTCCTTTGAGGAGCCCTGCGCACACGCACGCTCAGAACAGGCTCCCTGGGGCCCTCTGCTTCGTTGCTGCCAGACTCCGAAGACAGCACCACACTCTCAGGTGGCCCTGGACCCATTCCTGCATCAGGTGCAGGACCCTTGTCCAAGTCCTCGCCAGACTCCCTGACTGATTCACTTTCATCCTCAGTGTCCAATAACTCTGCCGGCGAACCACAGCAGGTGCTTAGATCTGGCCTGTGGGGCCGCTCTGGAAACAGCGAAGCACTGTCCTGTGGTGCCTCTGCCAGCAAAAACTGAGCTCGGGAGCCCATTTTCTCTGGCAGAGCGCTCGGGCCACCACAAGCGCCTCCAACACAAGGGATGTTGAGCTGGCCATGCTGCCCTGCCCCCCCCCCCGCCTTCCATGTGCCCTCAATGAAATCAAGTTTGACAGCCCTGCTCTATAAACACCAATTTGGCTGTTGAGGGAAAAATATGGCAGGAAGTAAAGGTAAAGGTTTTCCTGTCCAGTCATGTCTGAGTCTAAGGCACCTACAGATAACAGATAATCAGAGTTGGAAGGGAACTTATAGGTCATTCTAGTTCAAACCCCCCGCCACCCAAGCGGGAGACCCTATCCCTATCCCCATTCTGACAAATGGCAGTCCAATCTCTTTCTTGAAAGTCTGCAGTGATGGCTCTCCCCACAACTTCTGAGGGCAAGCTGTTCCATTGGTTGATTGTTCTCACTGTCAGAAATTTCTCCTTATTTCTAGGTTAATCTCTCCTTCTTCAGTTTCCATCCATTATTCCCTTGTCTGGCCTACAGGCGCTTTAGAAAATAGCTTGACACCTTCCTCTCTGTGGCAGCCCTCAGATATTGGAAGACCGCTATCATGTCTCCCCGTCCTTCTCTTCACTAGATGAGCCAAGCCCAGCTCCTGCAACCATTCGTTGTATGTTTTAGCCTCCAATCATCCTGGTTGCTCTTCTCTGTACTTTTTCTAGAGTCTCAACATCTTTTTTATAATGTGGTGACCAAAAACTGGATGCAGTACTCTAGGTGTGGTCTTACTAAGGCTTTATAGAGTGGTATTAGTACTTCCCTTGATCTTGAGTTTATTCCTTCTGTTAATACAACTTAGGATTGATTGCATTGGCTTTTTTTGGCTGCTGCTTCAACACTGCTGGCTCATATTTCACTGGTTGTCCAAGATCCCTGTCAAATTACTGCTGTGTTGAGCCTGGTTTCACCCAGTCTGTATGTGTACTTTTGGTTTTTTCTTGGCCTAAGTGTAGGACTTTACTTTTCTCTACACTGAATTTCATTTTGTTAGATGCGGGCCCAGCGTTCTAGTCTGTCAAGATCCATCTGGATCTTGAGCCTATCTTCTTGGGGTGTTAGATATTCTACCAGGTTAGGCTCAGTGCTCGTCTTGTTTCTTGGCAGTGGTCACCAAGATTGTCCAAAGTCATTTTCTGTGGTTCATGTGGCCAGCATGGCTGATATTTATTTTTGTATGTATGTATTGATTGATTTGTCAAAAGCTTACAATACAATAGAAATAAGAATAAATGTAAGTTTAAATATAAGAAATAGGAACTAATAATCGGGGACTATAGGACAGGGAAGGTAGGCTGACGATTATGTGCTTATGCCGGTATTGCTTCAGTTACTGGAGTAAATGATGATTATAGACGTAGGTCTACGTGCGGAGTGATCCTCCACTTAATTCTGCTATCTGCTTAACGTTACAGCAAAATTACATCACGTGTCTGCTCGTAGAAGATAAGACAAGTGGAATGTCTACGCGGTGGTTTTCGATATATAACAGATGTTCGTGGCATTATTATACTAGTACATTATTACTCATCATTTAGATAACGGTACCCTATACTTAGACGTGTGCATAAACGAGGCTCATCGATATCGGAATATTTAGTGACGATAATAAAGTTATGTATGCTCTTTTGTGCTCTCGTTTGATACTTCAACTTTATATATTGTGAGTATTAGAGACCATAAGTGCACACCTTTTTACAGGACTTCTCAGGAATGAAGGTTGAGGTCAGTTTAGAGGTTAGTTTGAGGGTAAAGGAGTGGGGGTTTGAGCAGGTGACAACAGAATCAGGTAGTGAGTTCCAGACATTGACCACTCTTTTGCTGAAATCGTACTTCCTACAATCAAGTTTGGCGTGGTTTACATTAAGTTTGTATCTGTTGTGTGCCAAAAGGCTCAAGGAATGCTATTGTACAGGTACTAAAATAGTACCTGTTAATCTACTTGCATTTGCATGCTTTCAAAGTAAAAGACCCCAACTTGGTTCCAGTAAGAAGCTTTGGCATAGCCCTGTTCTGTGGTTAAATCAAACGAGGAGACTCTAAATGATCTGTATTCCATCCTGAACCTCTGGCCTCAGCACATGTTTGATGGAGCTTGTGGGTGGTTGTACTCCAAAACATTTAAAAAGGAAGCAGGTTGCTACTTCAATTGCCTGGCTTTAAATTTTCAATCAGGAAGTAAGTTAAAGAATTGTTCTAGCAATTTAGGAAATGTTATTTCTTGGATAATCTCGGGGGAAGTGGCTTTTCGGTGCTTGTGTATTCTTCTCAATTCATAGCATTATTTATGCTATTATTATGTATTTGCTCTTCATATTTGGTCATTAAGATAATATAAGATAGCGTGGTTTCATTTTACGCTTTAGCTTTGCAAGATGAAACCTGGGATCTTACTCGATTTATTAAAGCCCCCAAATTTATTGGGAAAGATAAAATTTCATCTTGATTCTTTTGCTTCAAATCTTGATTCTTTTGCTTCAAATCAAGCAGTACTGGAAAACTTGAGACTTTAGTAAGGGTAACAACAATAAAATAAACAGTAAAGGTATTTATTTGTTCCTGGGCCATATATTTTGAAGGCTTAAAATAATAACATTTCATAACTCATTTAGTAGGTACTTTCATTTTTAAGTCTTCCATCAAATTGCTGTTTCAACATAGTTTGTGCTACATTTGTATAAGTAGCACCTAAAAACTCATTTCTATAATAATTCCAAGGGCATCCTATATTTGTAGCAATTATGGTAATTATTTAACTAGATTTACAATGTAATTAGATTTGTATCTCTCTTTTCCTGCAGGAGCTCAGGGCATTGTATACCCACATCCATCCAAGAGGTGCCTGTCTATTCTGTATTTTCATACATATGTGTTATAGGATAGAAGAAATGATCTATTTTAGCCTACAAATATGACCCTTGTCTCTGGTTTGGCTATTTATGGAAACTCTCTTTGCAACCTAGTCCACCAAGAAGATGGAAAAGAATCTTTATAAAAAAAGAGGTAAATGCTGAGATTCTGATCTTATACGAGGAAATCAGCATTTGGACTATTACTCCAGAAAAGAGCATGGACTGTTTTAAAGATGCAGGTGTGCCCGAGTTTTGTCACCTTTTCCACTCTCCCTAGGACTGTAGATTTCATTTATGTATTCTAAAATATCAGTTGTCAGTTTGAACTTGAGAGAGTTGAACAAGAGAGTCGTCCCTTTTTTAGTTTACTTGTCCGATAGCTTGCATGGGCTTGAATTGAGCAAAATGCATGGATTTGAGGGTTACATTTTAATCACTTGCAGCTGCTTTTTGAAAAGAAAACTTGGCATTTCACACCCAACTACAACTTATGTTGGCAGGGTGAATGGAGAGATATTTGCTAAGTTTAGCATCTTGCATGATCGATGGGCTGGCCAGTAGATTCCTTCCCTCCATACATACAACCACACCAATACAAAAGGTGTAAATACATGAAAATACAGGCCTAACTGGTCAGTTTCTTTGTTTTCCCAGTTCTCATATGATCCAACCATTATTTGTTTGTAAACTTTCAGATGATTCATTCTCCTTCAAGAAACTTACAGACAAGATGCCGGTATCCTGGGAGTATATTTGGTGAAGCAAAGTAGAAATAAATTTACCATATTTGTACATTTTCTTTTGCTGTCTTCAGACATTTAGTATCATTGAATGCAGAATTTATCAGACCTAACTCTCCTTGTCAATATGGAAGGAAAAATTCATAGATATTTGGATTACATGAGCAATAGGGAGAGGTAGTAGGACTTAAGAAATACGGAATAAATAGTTTTATTTTTAAAAGTCCATGCTTAATCAGTACAGAAGTTGCAGATGAGGAAAAGCTTACCTAATATTTTATCTTGGTAACATTTGAAGGGCCAATTGGTTATTTATGTTACGATTTTTAAATGATCTAATTAAACGCCAGAACGTAGGGTTTTTTTTTAATTTTTATTATTTTTTATTCCATTCAGTTGTATCTTGATTCTCAGAGACTACTTGGATAAGTCTCTACAGTTTTGTTGGCAAGGTTTTTCAGAAATGGCTTGCCATTGCTTCCTTCCTAGGGCTGTGAGAAAGAGACTGGTCCAAGGTCACACAGCTGGCTTTTTCTGCCTAAGGCAGGACTAGAACTTTTGGGTCTGAGATTTAGATTTTACTGAAGTTTGCTATAGTCTCATTTTTTTTAAAAAAAATCCTATCTCTAAAGATTTATTGAAATAGCTATTACAGGTAGTCCTAGATTCATGACTATTCATTTAGTGACCATTTGAGTGGTTCAGTGGTCTAGAGGTGGAACTCTCGCCTCACAATCAGGAGGCTGTGAGTTCGATCCTAGGTAGAGGCAGATATTTCTCTCTGGACACATTGAGATTATATCTGATGAATATAACTCCGCATTGGCAACAGGAAGGACATCTGGCCAGTAAACACTCAGCTCCATTCAGTTGCCCAGACTTCCACCCCGCAAGGGATTATGGAGTCATTTAAAAGACTATGATTTAGTGACCATTTCAAGTTACGGCAGTGTTGAAAAAAAAATTACAGCTGATCCTTGCACTTAAAACCAATACAGCATCTTTGTGGTCAGGTGATTAAAATTTGGGTGCTTGGCAATCAACATGTATTTATGATGTTTGCAGCATCCCTGGGTCATGTGATCAAAATATGTGACCTTCTCAGCCCATTTCCAATAAACAAAATATTGAGAGAGAAGTTGGATTTTTCTTAACAACCACATGATTCCCTTAACCATGGTGATTTGCTTATCAGCCATGACAGAAATGTGGTAAAATTGGATGCAGCATGCTTAACGCTAAGCAAGAGAAGTTGTAGTCCCAGTTGTGGTTGTAAGTTGAGGACTACCTGTATAATTGCAAGTACCAGCACCAGTGTGGAAATAAAAGTAAACTGAAATAGCCTTTGGGAGCTGGTTTTTTTTTTTCAGTAGAACTGGAATTGTAGAATTTTTGGAATTTCAGCTAGAAAAAGGAACGGCTGATCAAAGATATTTTAGGAAGTGGTGGAGGACATGAATAAGATTCTACTGCAATTGGCCTCTGAGATTATATGGAGGAACTGTGCTTGGACTTTGAGCTTTTCAAAATGATATTGTTTTATGAAACTGACGTTACAGCTGTAATGCTGAGAAATTCACATAAGGCATCTAACTAGCCAGCTGCCTATAAGCTGAAATTCCCTAACTTATGCTGCTGTACTTTTATCCTTCTGAATTCTTTTAACATGGATAGTCACTTTTAAGATGACTATCTGTCTGAAATGGAACAGGTAGTCTTTGACTTGCAATAGTTCACTTAGTGATCGTTCAAAGTTACAGCAGTGCTGAAAAAAGTGACTTATGACCATTTTTCACACTTATGACCATTGCAGCATCTCTCATGGTCACCTGATTTACATTCGGATGCTTGGCAAGTGATTCACATTTATGACAATTGCAGTATCCCAGTGTCATATGATCACCTTTTGCGACCTTCTGACAAGCAAAGTCAATGAGGAAACCAGATTCACTTAACAACTGTGATACCAATTTAACAACTTCAGTGATTCACTTAATAGTAACACAGTAAACGTGGCAAGAAAAGTCATAAAATGGGGCAAAACTCCCCCAACAAATTTGTCACTTAGCAGCAAAAAAAATTTGAGCTCCATTGTGGTCATAAGTTGAGTGTACAGGGAGTTGAACTAGCACAGGGTTCTCTAACCTTTGGGACTTCAAATCCCAGAATTCCTCAGCCAGCAAAGCTGGTTGAGGAATTCTGGGAGTTGAAGTTCACAAGTCTTAAAGTTTCTAAGGTTGGAGACCCCCTGAACTAGAAGACATCAAAGGTACCTTCCATTATTCTATTATTTTAAATTGTAAATTTTAACCTTGTTTTTAAATTCTGTTTTTAACTGTGCTTTTATCATGTTTTGTGTTGTTTTATGTTGTTTGCAAACTACTCATATTTGCTTAAATGGGATGGGTGGTGTAGAAATTTAATACATAAATAAATTTGAACCAGTTCTTTGGAGTTGAAAAGTTTGACTCACAGAATAATGATTGCTCTTTTCTTTTGCTCTAAACCAACTTTTTAAAAAATACCTCCTTAAAGTAAATCCTGAATTTTTTAAAACAAATCTGTGTTACTTCCACTGTGATGTCTCTCATTCAGTCTTTCATCAGTTTTAAGTGAACACATGTTTTAAATTACTATGGAAGTATATATACACTTAGTACTGTCCCAGAGTGCTGCTTTAAATGTTTTTTTGCTTAGTTGATTTTTTCAGTGTTAAAGAGTTGTTTACTATGTAGCTGTTAAATTTCAAACTAATTTTACCAAATTGATTTGGAATTACTGTATTTTTAAACCTTGTAGTAGAGGAATGTCATAACACAAGTGGTCCTCAATGTATGACTACAATTGAGCCCAAAATTTATGTTGCTAAGTGAGACAGTGAAGTGAGTTTTGCCCCCTTTTGCAGCGTTCCTTGCCACAGCTGTTAGGCGAATCACTGAAGATGTTAAGTCAGAAACCCGGTTGTTAGGTGAATCTGGCTTCTCCGTTGACTTTTCTTCTCAGAAGGTGACAAAAAGGGATCACCTGACTGTGATAGTGCAACAGACGTAAGTATGAACCAGTTATCAGCCATCCAAATTTTGATCTCGTGACCACAAGGGTGCTGCAACGATTGCAAGTGTGAAAAATGGTCATAAGTCATTATTTCAGTGAAGTTGTAACTTTGAACGGTCACTAAATTAACTGTTGAAAGTTGAGGACTGCCTATAATAAAGATTAAATCTCAAAGTCAAGGAGTGACAGTGTTGTTTGAACCACAGTCTTCGAGGAGCTGGCTGATAGTTAACACAGGATTGCACTGTGCTGTGTAATTAATACCTTCCACCCCTTAATCTAGGGGGTGTCAAACTCGATTTCATTGAGGAACGCATCAGGGATGTGCTTGACATCGGGGGGGGGGCGGCGGTGTGTGTGTCTGTGTGGCCAGGGTAGGCATAGCCAGCTCAACGTCACTCATGCCGATGATGGCCCAAGCACTCTGCCAGCAAAAATGGGCTCCCAAGCTCCGTTTCCAGCTGCGATGGCCTCCTGTAACCCTCCGCCAGCAAAAACGGAGCTCGGGAGGACTGCACAGGGCCCTCCCAAGCTCCGTTTTCACTGGCAGAAGCACTGCAGGCCAGTCCCTTGCTATTTCCAGGGTGGCATCGCAGGCCAGATCTAAGCACCCCGTGGGCCGCATCTGGCCAATGGGCCTTNTTTTTTTTTTTTTTTTTGTCCAGGAGGATTTAGTTATTTTGCTGACTTAGTTTTGACTGATTTAGTTACATAGCCTTCTCATGCTAGATTGTTAAATATAGCCTATGCTTTTCAGGCAGATATATATGAAAGATTTCAACCTGGATTCTCCTGAGACCAGGTTAAGAATTATTAATCCCATAAATGGTACCGTTCTACCTATAATACACAACAACAAAGATCTTGCACTCTCCGTTGTAGGATTGAGGGTGCAACATTATTGTCAAAATCTAATTCAGTGTTTCCCAGCCTTGACAACTTTTAAGATGAGTGGACTAATCAATCTAATGGTTCTCATTGACCAAATCACAGGAAGAATACTCAACAACAGTAAGCCTCCACAAGAGCTTGTGAGAGTAAAAAAAAAAAATGAACTGGATCCCTAATTATCTTTGTAATTTTGTATTGGTGCAAAAGTAAAAGACTGCTTCATATACATAACCCCCAAAGTGTGCCTAGTATCTTGCTTGCACTTCTTTTCTTTTTACAGCAGATGTTTATTATAAATGCATACAGCTTTTCCCATAATAATGATACAGAGTTAGTTCCTCTTTCTTTTCTCTAATGTCTGTCTGCTTGCTGTTTCCTGTATTAAGAACTTTAATTTCCAATAAGTAAAAAAAAATGGTCCAGATCCTGAAGTCATTTTATTTTAAAACTTGGAAAACTATTTTAAAAATAGAATTCTCTTGGCATGTGTGTTTAGCAGACATATTCAGACTTGCTACCTTAAGTTTGCTAACCTGGCTGTATAAGGGTGGTTGCAATTCAGTTAATAGTCTATGCTTAGATTTGATTTTGTTCGATACTGAATGTAGATTAGTCTATTGGTGAAGATGGAAATATGTGCAACTAGGAGTATTGCAAATCCTTTTTGCTGAGATGCCTATGAAGATCATTTGAGATTAATTGCTTTGGTAAACCTGTGTATGCCAAAAAAAGCACTAATTTATTAAAGTATTACTTAAAAGTGGTCTGGAAATGATTAAAGCACCTTCAGTTAGTCTAGATCAGGGGTATCAAACATCACAGTGGCGTCACATTACGTATCGGGACTTTTTTCGCCTTTGCTAAACTGGGCATGGGTGTGGCCAGTGCATGATGCATCCAGCCCACGGGCCAGGAGTTTGACAGCCCTGGTCTAGACTGTATCCCTTCTAACTAATTTTTTTACATCTAAGAAATTCTGTAACTGAGAAATTTTGTAACTTATTTCTCTATGAAGGTAGGCTATTGGGAGAGCTTAGTTCTAAGATTTTCTATTTTTATTATTTTAATGGAGCCATAAGGGGTATTACAGAGTTTTGGACAAATTTTACTATAACAGAAGAAAAAATGCCAGTTGTCTGCTTTAAGAACAAATGGTAAGATTGGCTATATCTTGCAACTATGCAAAGAGGGAATTAGACACCTTTATTTCATAAGACAGTTTATCAACTGTGTCTAAATCTGAGCAAATTGTTTTTAATTTTAATGTATCATGTGTTGGGGTGGGGTTAAAAGTTGACTTTTTGGAAATGTCTTTTTGTTCAATCAAGTATGGCCCATCCTTAAAACGACTATACTATTTTTTCCTTCCTTCCTCCCTCTCCCTCCCTCCCTCCCTTCCTTCCTCTGCCCTGAGAAGGGGATTTGACAATCCCAAAAATAATTCAAGCATTGAGTTGGCCCTTTAGGGGTTTTTTTCCCATCACATAAAAAGCCCAGCTTAGCTTAAAGATGACATGTTACATGGAAAGGCTTCTTGCCAAGTCTGGTCTATGAGTAAATTCACTGTTTTTCAAATGGATAGTTAAGATTAATCATAATGGAGAGTTTGGATAACATTAGAAATGGAATCTAGTTCTTCCAAATGTTTTCACTAGTGATAAAGAAGAACATCTAACAGAGTATGGTGTCCAGAGCAGGTATTGATGAACAGGAAAGCTAGCTGTCTTAGTATGTTCTAACACAGGATCACATTTGCTAGCAAAGTAGAACTGGGCTAAGGAAGATAATTTGTTCAAAAAATGCAGGATTTCTTAATAGACATTTAGTTGATCTCTGTGTTTTGTATTATGCTATAAGAACTACATTTTCAGAAATAATTAAATACCTCATGTTCATTTGAAAAGTATAAGATTTCCTATGAGATAACCGAATCTAACAGATTCTGTTTGATTCTCTTACCTCATAGGAAATTCTATATTTTTTGAATGAACATGACATAAATGTATGTAAATGGGAAACCCCAATTTACTCAGGCATATCCATCCTTTCCCCCATATTCACTCAGACTTATACAGTCTGGGCCACATGTGGGCCAGACAGGCAATCCTGCAAAGAGATATAAAATGCAGACAGATATCTGAGCAGACAGGCAGGAGATTTTATTGTCTGCAGAATCCAACCCTTGGAAGAGAAAAGAAAGATCTGGAATCTGTAGGGTGAATGAGGGTTATGAGGAAGTGCTCTTTAAACATTCATTGAAGGCTACCGTCTATGGGAATCAAGAATTAGTCAGGACCAGGTAGCTGGTAAAGTGAGCTGTGGGAATTCCTTCCTCTCTTGAGATGAAGTTGAATTTGTAGGCAAATTTGGAGGATTTGTGATCTGATTCCTTTTGTTTAAATGAAAACTTTCAAGAAGAGATTGGACTGCCATTTTTGTAGAGTCTCCCGCTTGGGTGGGTGGGGGTTGGACTAGATGACCTACAAGGTCCCTTCCAACTCTGATTATCTGTTATCTGAATGCTGATTTGCATAATCTCTGATCCTTTGATGAACAGTATAATTTCAAGAAATGTGCCTCTGGTTTTGTATTAGATGTTTTGTTGTCTAGTGCTAACTCAGTGATGATATGTCTCGAAGGATGTAATAAAGCTTCCTGTCTATTTGTAGTATTTCAGTTTAAGTATATCCGAGAATATAATGACATTTCAAGGATGTTCTTGTGTATCACAAGTCCCATTGAAAACACCCTATTTTTCAGTTGGAATGTTTGATACATAAGACTTTTGAGTGACCTTTTCATGATTAAGTAAAAAAGAAGCATACTTATAGTGCGATGCATTCTCACTATCATTCTTAATACCTTTTTCTCTTTCTCTCTTCATTGTGTTACTGATTACTCTTTCTCTTTTTCTGTCTGCAGCCACCTAACTATGAAATGTAAGGTCCTCAGGAAAAATACTGCTTTGTTGCCTATGTTAGTCTATAACATGCGGTACCCACAGATGTTCTGCATAATTAACAATATTACCTGCAGTAATTAAAAAAAAAGAACATCACTTTTGGAACTGGCGATAAATACTCAACATCTTTTGTCACCTCATGTTGCCATTCAACAAACAGTTGCCACTAAGGATTGGTTGGAAAGGCCTGGACTTTATTTGGCTTTTCTGTTTAGGTTTATGATGTCCCAGAATTTACTGCGATTAAATAGAGGGATTTTGGCTGTGCCTCATGATTGCCTGGACTTTTAAACAATTTTAAGCGATGTTGATTCATCCAGCAAAAATAGTAAAAGCTAATATGGCATGATTTTTGTAGAATAAGATCCATTTTAAGATGATATGGAAATATGACTCCCAGTTGACAAATGTACATAGAGATAAGAGCTTGTAGAGTGGAACAGTGGGTCTAGATCATGGGTGTCAAATTCACAGCATCAGGTTGCCGTCACATGGTATTTTGTGACGTTTTTCCCATTTGCAAAGGTGGGGCAGGCATGACCTGCATGTGACACATCCAGTTTGACATCCGTGGTTTAGATTAACCAAATAAAAAAGGTCGTGAGTCCAGTTCCTGTCATCTCAGATACACCTCTCAATAACTACAAAGAAATGCTCTGGGTTGAAAAAAACTGACTCAAAACTCAACTAATAGATCAAGATAATCTCCATGCTACTCTTTGTGAAACCAAATTTTTACAAAATAAGAACGCCAATTCATGATTATAATGTAGGACTGAAACTGGACCATGTTGGGTTCACACTCCACTTGACTGTGGAGTAAGTGTGGGGGCCGCGCGCGCTTTGGACAAATAATTATTCCAGTTTAATTTATCCCAAAGGGGAGTGAACAGAATAAAATGAGGAAAGCCATGTATGTACCTCAATGTGAATTGCTAGTGAAGAATATTATTTAAATTATTAAAGTCGCATATAAGCCGACTTTAAAATGCAATATTTTTTTTTCAAATTTGAGGGTCGGCTTATACGCGCATAAATCTGATCTCACACAAATGACATGACACCACTTCTCAGATCACGCAATATCATCGATATTACCATTCAGTCATACATACCTATAGCACATTTTTTTTTACTCTGGGAGCCTCCATTTTGCTTTTTCTACCACCGGATCATAACACGCTCTGATTGGTTAGTCATTCACGTGACTGCTTTCGTGTTTGCAATCGTCACATGCAACTTTGTGTCCAGTTTCTTTGCATTTGTAGTAGTAAAATTCATTAAAATATACCCATGCCTGATGTTAAAAGATTTGGGGATCGGCTTATATGTGAGTTTTTGCAAAATTCCTCATTTTGGGGCAGTTTTTTAAGGGTCAGCTTATATGCGAGTATATACGCTAGCATCTGATCTGTGCCAGTGGTTTACCCTAGTGCCAGGACACTGGAATGATGTGTGCTCTTCAACTTGTTTTCTATCTGTATAACATTTTTGTATTTTTAAAGAATCAGTCCAGTTTCTTTGCATTATTATTTGCAATGTAAATGAGGTAAATTTCTCATTGGAGGGAGGGATTTGAAAGCTGTAGAACCAGAGTTTCCTAATTGTGTGCCATGCAGCCCAGAGTGCTAAAACAAACTCACAAGAACACCATGGGAAATTTTATCATTGAATAAATGTAATTGTCCCCAGGGCACCACAGTTCACCGTTTGGGAACTGTAAGAGGTACCATGAAAAAAGAATTACTGAGACACCAGGAGGGCCTTGAAAAGAGAATGCTTGGGAACTTTCCTATAATGCTTGCATTGTAGACCTTGTTGTGGCAGGATGGGGTGAAATCCATGGTGGCTTCATCTTTTTTGGAAAAAGTAATTTTCACAGTATAAAGGTTGTCTTTGACCAAATTGAACCCAAAATTTCTGTTGCTAAGTGAGACATTAATTAAGTGAATCACTGCAGTTGTTAAATTAGTAACACAGTTGTTAAATGAATCTGGCTTTCCCTATTAACTTTGCTTGTCAGAAAAGGTGACATGACTCTGGGAAATAGCAACTGTCATAAATATGAGTCAGTTGTCAGGCACCTGAATTTTGAGCATATGACCATCGAAGTGGCAACAGTCATAAGTATAAAAAACGGTTATAAGTGCTTTTTCAGGGCCATTGAAATGACTAATGGTCACTGAACGAGCACTACCTAACCATTTTTTCACCATGAATAAAACACAAACTTTTATTTTTAAATTTGTGTCCATCTTACTTAATTATGTCTTATTTTTAAATTTGTGTTCCTTACTAGACTTTTACAAGCCATCCAAAATAGCAGTATGAATGGAAACTAAAACCAGGGGTTCCATGGATCTTTTTTTTCCTATGGAGAAGAAGATAAAACTTATATTTCTTTGACTTGGGTGGAGTTGAACTGTATGTTTGTAGCAATCTGGATTCCTTGTCCAGCTAATGAGTGCATGCAACTTATTGGAGTCATAAAGAAAAAAGAAAGTACTTTAGGACTTTGCAACTCTGCCTGCTTCTTCTATAATTAGTATGTGATATTGGTTTGTGACAGATACCCTGGTGTAGTTCTTACTGTGTGTCCAACAAGCAATTGCATTTTGGGGGAAAAACTAATTATTTAGAAGCAAAAAAGAGAGTCATCAGCAGTCCCTGCCAAGGTGTTCAAGTTTTGAAATTTGCAATGAGATCATAAGCATACATTAACTACCTTTTGAAAAAATTAACTATCTCTCACTTGCTGTATTCTCCGGTGTCCTATTATGTAGGCCGTTTTGCTTGCTCCTGTCTGTCGTCAAGGCTCCAGAAAACAATTACCTATCTCTGATGCATCCTTTCAGACTCCCAAGACACACAAATAATGGTACAGTCACTTGTGAAGACTGAATAGTCTCTTTAGTCACGTCTCTAAAATACTGTAAGTTTTTCCTTTCCAGACCCCCCCAAAAATTGAAATTAAAAGGTTATATTTTAAATGAAGAGCTTTTTGTCTGAAATGTTGTTTTGTGATGACTGTAGAAAGAGAAGTCTTCCTGTCAAAGAACAAGGAAGAGAAAATTATAATCAAAAGTAATATTAAGCAATAAAGTATCTAAAGGTAAAAAGCTGAGCTACCACACCAAGGCCACTTTTCCTGTAAAGAATGAGTAAAAATATTGGAGTTTGCTCTGTAGTTTTGATTCTTGTAATTTTTGCAATTCTGAAGAATATTGTTTGTGATGCCCTTGCCCCTTTCCAGATACTCTTTTTTCAACTTTTGTACCACTCTTCGGATTCTCATAACGACTTCAAATTTCTTCTTATAAGCAAGTATAAAGGAGTTCATATTTTTAATTCCTTTTTCTTACTTAATAATGACATGTTCATCAAAATCTTGTCCTCTGAAGTTTTGAGCAGTATTTTTTCAAAAAGCAGATGTTTTAATCCTACTTTAATATCATTTTAATGAGTCAGTGTGTTTTTGCTGCTTTAATGTTGTTGTTGCATACTGTGTTGGTACCATTTGTTGAAAGGTAATAAATTTTCAATCCTTTTTTATTCTCCAATTCTGGGAGGCTGTTCCATTTAGTTATGATAAATATTTACTTTTTTGTATAATTTTATTTCCTCGGTGAGAATTAGTTCATTTTCAGACTTCCATAAAGGAGCTTTTTACTTATACTGCTAAAGATCTGTTGGTCCACATTTCCTTCTCCTTGACTTACCGCTGTTTTTAAATGCAAAGAATAACATTAAAATCTTACTTTTTTCCTGCTAACTAGTTTTACAGCTGACTAGTTTTATTGATTTTTTTCCCCCCATTTCTGCTACTTGCCTTCATTTCTTTGGTTGGTCATTCCTATCTTGTTTTGGACTCCATGCCTACAATCTTTCAGGTTTTTAGTTATGTATGATAAAACTTTAGGTCATTTCTATTGTTGTCCTTGTCTCCTGCTTGAGAAGTCCCCAACCCCTGGGCCACGGATGGGTACTGGTTTGTAGCCTGTTAGGAACTAGGTTGCACAGCTGGAGGTGAATGGCAGATGAACAAACCCTACTGAAAATTGTGCATGCATGGGATCTAGGTTGTGCACTTCTCTCAGCCCAATGATGGAATCAATTTGTTTTTCCTCTGATTGATCTTAACTTTTGTTTCTGCAGTATGTTTATTCCATATCACTTTTATTTGTCTAAGTAGGTTAGACAAAAATATATATCAATGAGACAGGAATATCTATATTAATGGATTTCTGCATGAACCAAGAACCATCTTGGTTCCTGAGCTTTTGCTATCTAATGCTTTTATTCACCCAGAATAAATTGGACAGAATCTGCATTTTATGTTAAATCTTCTATATATAAAAAGGCGAAATACCACTCACACATGATCACAAAATCTCTAGAACCATAAAGCCTACAAACTTGAAACTTGGCATGTATGTTCCTCTTGGCTTTTAGGTGCTCACTAAGAAAGGATTTTTTTGAAATGACCATCAGAGCATAAGTATTTCATATGTTTTATATGAAACACTGATGCTAAGGAGTTCTACTCCCCCTCCCCACCTGAAAGCAAATCTGTTCCAAATACAAAACACAAGCAGAGGAATGGAGTTTCAGTTTTAGTTTCACAGCAGCAACCAGCTTTAGTACAGAACAGTTGAGCTAAGCCATGCCCAAGCTCCTTGCTGTCTCCNACCAGCTTTAGTACAGAACAGTTGAGCTAAGCCATGCCCAAGCTCCTTGCTGTCTCCTTGCTCACACAGCAAATACTGTTTCAGTTTCCAAACAGGACACTAGCCAGATGAATACCGATGGATGCTGGTAAGCAGAGGAACCTTTTCCCTCTTATTTTCTTCCCCAAAAACTAAGCCTGATCCAGGGGTGGGATGCAAATATTTTTACTACCAGTTCTGTGGGAGTGGCTAAGTGGGCATGGCCATGTGACTGGGTGGGCATGGCTTCTTTTTTTTCAGTGTCCCCCCTCCCCCGCACTTATTTTTTTTGCCTCCTGGGAGGCCATTTTTGCTACCAGGGTGGGGCAGGCGGGAGAGAATGCAGTCATACCTACGCAATAAGGACTGACTGGATGGGGGGGAGGAGCAGGCGGAGTGGGCCGGGGCCAGCCAGGGGCACGATTTGCTGGTTCTCCGAGCTGCGCAGAATCGTAACAACCAGTTCTACTGAACCGGTCCAAACTGGCCCTATCACATAGTTTCTTCGTGAAGCACGTAGTATGCTTGAAACCTTCATGTATTTGTGCTGCTACTGTACTATACTATAGTATATACGGTATACTATATATACTATAGCAGCACCAGCAGTAATTTAGCTTCAGTCCTGACCAAGGACTTCTACATATGAATAAACCTACTGTTCAGCTTAAATTACAATATCAAAAATTCAGTCTGATTGAATTTATCATTAGTTGTTGAAGGACATGTAATTTGATGTTGTCCCATTAAGTTCATTTATTTCTATTTCTGATTAAAATCTGCACGTAGGACAAATTTCAGAATCACATCAACTCATATCTCTAATGGAAATCAACATTTACTTATTTAATCTCTTTCTTGGTGTGGAATAACTATTTCTAGCGAGTCAAGACTGTCATCATCATCATCCTAGCATTTTTCTCGCAGGTCCGCTTTTTGGATCTACAAGCGCCCTCTTGTGCGATCAAATGCAGCATCCGAGTATAATTGGACATTTTTCATGTCCACATTTATTGTATCTTGTTGGCTTTGCTTCGGCTTTCTTTGTTTTGTTTTCATCGCAACCAAAGGGGTTAAGACTATAAATATGAGGGAAATCTAAAATTATGAAGAGACTTACTATACAAAAATGTTTGTATTCATGTTAGTAGTTACAGTATATCATACTTTGTTAATAGAGAAAGATAAAAAGTGGTCATATGATTATTAAATAGGTTAGTTGCTATTTTTTTTTTAGCAAAGAACACTACTTTTATTTTCTCTTAATGATCCATATAATGAACTTTGCCAGAAGAAATAGGAATGTAGTCACGTGGTTTCTGTATTTCTTTGTATCTGGGGAACTTCCCTCTTTACTAACTGGTCTTAAACTAAAATAATGAGAAATTTTGGATATATATGCTCATATTTCTTTGATGGTTTTACATTGGTCAGAATGTCATTTAATATAATTATGACCTTCTTTAATGATTCCGAGGAGCTTGAAGATTTAAGCCAAAGTGTCATCAATTCGTTGATGATACCAAAAATGTTTCTTCTTTTCATCTAATGCAGCCAAGATGCGAGAAAATTCCAAAGAGATGTGTGCCATCAGTTATGGCACAAGATATAAAATAATACTAATCCACAGCTCAAGCAGAGGGTTAGGAAGTGAATTGATCCCAGAGTAGGTGATCAGCCTGTTCTTGCTAGAATTTTATTCTTTCAGAGGATGAAGTTTACAGCTTGGTGATGGGCTTTTCTTTTCAAAGAGAAAGGAGGAGAAGGAGAACAGACTTCTCTGCCATGGTTCCTGCCCTTTGGTACGCCTTACTCCCTGAGCTGAGATTGGTCCCCATCCTTCTAACTTGCCGTAAAAGTCTTAAGATCTGGTTCTGCCGGGTGACTTGAAGCCCCAATGGAGAAGCTTCAAAGTGCAGCTGGTCAATTAAGTAAGAGCTAACCCCCCCTTCCCCCTCTTGCATCCCACTGCCCCCTTCTCCATATTGTGTCCATGATTTTATTCTGTTTGTATTGCCATTTTATTGAGTATTTTTATATTTGAGAATTTATATTGTCAGCTGCCCGGAATTATTTTGAAACAAGATGGACAGCAAATAACACCCATCAAGCGCCAAGGAAATCAGGAGGTCCAGGCAGTTCAAATGGGTACAAAGCTTTATTGTAAATTGGCCCAAACAGATTGGCGGTAGATAAGAATCACTGGAATTCAAGCTGGGCTGGACTTAGATCCCTTGTGAGCATGAAGGGACTCATGACTGATGGTGTCTTTCAAGCTCAGTCTGACCATCTCCTACATCAGGGGTCCTCAAACAATGGCTTGTGGGCCAGATACGGCTTGCTGAGGCCATTAATCTGGCCTGCACAGGACCATCAGGATGCCCTACCCACATCGCCCCACCTATCCACTGGCCCCCACCCACCTTCTGGAAGCCAAGGAGGCCAAAAACAGGCCCATTTTTGGGAGGCAAAGTGGTTCTGGAGGCCAAAAATGGGCCTGTTTTTGGCTTCCCCAGCCTCCACAGAGATAGGGAAGGAGGGAGAGAGAGAGAGAAACACACACACAAACAAAAGTCCCTCACAACCCCCACTCCCAAGGAGTCACATCCTTTCACTAACCTGCTTTCTACCCCCAGGAGCACAACAAATTAAAGTTTAATTTGTATGTATTGTTTAATTGACTGCTAAATTGGCCATGCCCACCCAGTTACATGACCACTTAGCCACGCCCACCCAGCCAGTCCAGTCCCCCAAAAGTCTAAGGGACCATGAATTGGCCCCCTGTTAAAAAAGTTTGAGGACCCCTGTCCTACATCATCATCGGCATTGGCAAATTCACCATCAATCAGTTGCAAAAGGCAGTTTTACTTGGAACCGCTTACATTCTTTGATGATATCTGTATACCACCAAACATTCACATCTGCCTATCCCAAATCCTTGGAGAAGATTTGATAGGTAGATAAAATGCCAAATCTAAACATCTAACTAACTGTGCAAATAACAACAATAACAATAGGTTTTGCTCTGGCGCACATGTTGTCCAGAATCCTTTTTAACAGTATAGTATATCAGTAACCTCTCTTGTTAAAAGGTCTTCTCTTGGTCACTTCTGCCTTAATAAGTTATCAATCATTTTATTATGCTGGGCTTTCAAGGGATAGCCGCTTCCAGAACATGGTGGTTAGCATGGTGGTTAAATACCTGCATAGATCTCCAATAATTTAGGATGTTTTTGTTTTTAGGTACTGTAGAACTGTTAGAAGAAGTCTTTCTTGGAAGTTACACCTCATATTTGAGAACTTTCTCCGCAGAGTATTCTAAGCAAATTTAGTAACTAGCTCAATATTGGAATCGTATTATCTAGAGCCAGAAGGAAATAGAATATAGTATGCAGGGTAACTGGGAAGTCTCATAAATTGTACCTAAATTAGGAATCACTTTCCATATCACTTTTTGTTTAAAGCCGGTTAATTATAGAATAAATGTAATCAATGGACTGGTAGCCAAACAATTCATAATATCTGGCCTGTTGTTTAAAGAGTTTAAATTTAAAAAGTGTTCAAAATAGTATAAAGTATAAAAGAGAGGCAGGTGAGCATGTCAAATGTCCATTTGTGTAGTATGAATGCAAACGCTTAATAGCACCCACTATTTTTATTCTCGGATAGGTTTGGTGTAATAAATTTTAAAAGAACCCTTACAAAAATGTCCATTTAAAAATCAGTAAGTTATCAAGGCATTATGAGCAGTGATTTTCAGCAATTTTCTTAATATTAATGACCAGTTATTAAGATGGATGGCCTGGGGTTAAATGTTTTAGCCTGCTGATTTTTTTTTCCTTTTCTGTTTTGATAGTGCACATTCAGTAATAAATATGAAGTTAAGTCAAACAGTTACCTTGAACATTGCTCAAGAGGCATAACCTTGCTAGCAGAATGCTTCAGGCAACCTTTTATACGTCATATTGTAGCCATCATATCTTAACTGGAAAATTAAGTGGAAATATTATATAGTGACCTCGAATTTCTGCAGAAATCAAGGTAGAACAGTTGTCACAGCTGCGGTACTCTGTCAACCTTATTTTTTCTAAAAAAACAAATCTTTTCTCATAAGGATGTGTCTTCCAGAAGGAGCAGTGGGTTTACATATTGAGAACAGGTAGTCCTCAACTTACAACAATTAGTTGAGTGACCATTCAAAGTTACAGCAGCACTGAAAAAAGTGAGTTTTTCACACAACCGCTGCAGCATTCCCCACATTCACATGATCAAAAATTCAGATGCTTGGTAACTGTCTTATATTTATGACAGTTGCAGTTTTCTGGGGTTGTGTGGCAGCCTTTTGCAACCTTTTCAACAAGCAAAGTCAGTGGGAAAGCCAGATTCACTTAACAAATGTGTTATTAACTTAACAACTGCAGTGTTTCACTTGAAAACTGTTGTCAAGAAAGTTTGTAAAATGGGAGAACATTCACTTAACAAATACCTCACTTAGCAATGGTGATTTTGGGCTGTATTATGGTCATAAATTGAGGATTACCTGTATACAGGTTGAACCATTTGAAATTGGGAAGAATGGATGGTGCTTCACAAGGTATTTTATAGCAATAGTTTTTAGTCTGATATACTGCTCCATAGTGCTTTAAAGCACTCTCTGGGAAGTTTACAATGTCAATATATTGCCCCAATAATCTGGGTCCCCCTTTTACCAATCTTGAAAGGCTGAGTCAACCTTGAGCCTCATCAGGATCAAACTACTGGGCCACCAAGGGCAGCTATAGTATTGTTCTTCAAAATGTCAGTGATGATTCCATAAAATGCTTCTATAGTTTGTTTAGTCATACACAGGTATGTCCACATATTATTTCATTAGAAACCTCATGGTTTATGGTTTGTTTACCAAATTTTGTTCAGAACATTTTCTGAACAGGGATGTGATGGACTTTTCTTTAGAAAGTTATAGTGAAGACTGAAATTGGTCACTGTTGACTATACTTTTTCTGCTTCTGTTGGCACCAGCAGTGAATATTATAGTTTTAGAAATGGAATTGAATTGTCATGCTTTTTATATGATGCTGCCTCTGAAGGTATGTCAGGAAAATAATACAATTTAGAACAGAACAGCTAGTCTACTAAGAGCAACTGGGCATAAAGAACACATTTTAGGACTTCATGAATTCTGGTTCCCTTTATGGTAAGAGGCCAAAGGCATGAGGTTCTTTTATTAGAGGTGAAGTATCTGGCAACTTGGATGGAGGCCTTTTCTACTGGACTGCCTTGGCTTTCACTGTTTTTCCAGATTTGCCCTCAGATAATTTTCTAGTGATAAATGAGGAACTTTCCCCCCCTATCTCTTGAATATTGCTTTAGTAAAACTTGATAAGCCTTCAGCTTATTTTAATGTACGTTTATTTTGTTTGGGGTATTATATTTTAAGTCCTCCAATTATGTATTTGATATAGGAAAAATAAATCTTGAAACAATTGCAACAGCAACAAAAGAAAGGGATTTCTCCCCCCGCCTTTATATATTTGCAATTTTGGCGGAGTTGCTGTTTCAAGAAAGTGTCATGCTTGGAGCAATCAAGTTATTGTGATGAAAATAATATTGAAATGATTTATTTATTTTTATTTGACTTGCATATCATCTATTTCAGGGGTGTCAAACTCAAGGCCCGCAGGGTGTTTAGATCTGACACATGGGGCCATCCTGAAAACAGTGAAGGAATTGCCCATGGTGCCTCTGCCAGTGAAAAAGGAGTTCGGGAGGTCCGAACATAGCATCTCTCTCCCCAGCTCCATTTTTGCTGGCAGAGAGCTGCAGGAGGCTGCTGCAGCTGAAAATAAATGTCAAGATGGCCACATCTCCTGCCCCCCCCCCCCCCCCCCCCNATGGCCACATCTCCTGCCCCCCCCCGCCCCCCCCGGTCCCTGGAGATCAGTCTGATGCAGCCCTCAGTGAAATTGAGTTTGACATCTCTGGTCTATTCCAAATAGTTTTAGGAGTCTAACCACAAAAAGTTCGGGTTCTGAAGTAGAAAGCTCCATATGTAAGCCACCTTAAGTTCCTTGGGGAAGGCCAGGATAAACCTATAAAATTATAGTGCTACAATTTGTATGTTTGCAAAATATCTGTCTGTGTATCTATAGATAAGAACAGCAAATCAGTGATATCTGGGCTGGGCAGCTAAGCTGGTAGGGGGCACAGTAGCTTAATGATCTGGAACTGCTGACCATAAATAGTCTGCACTCCAGCGGATCAAGCCTGACTCCGTGAGACGGAATGAGCTCCCATCGCTCAATCCCTAGCTCCTTGCCCATGCAACAGTTCAAAAGCATGCAATATTGTGAATAGATAAATGGGTACCACTTTGGGGAAAAAACCTAGTTGCATTTGTGTGTGCGAAGAGTGCAAACTGGGGCTGGACCTGGCTAGACACGAGGCAATGCAACATGAAGTGAGGTGAGACTAAATCGGCAGAGTAGCCCAGGAGAGTCAGTAATCCAAGTGCCACCAGTCAGCTAGTGCAAGCTAATTTGCCCACTGTGGTACATCAAGGATAAACATGCAAGTGCTGAACAGAATGAACTAGCAATTTAGGCTGTCAGGACTGCATTGTGTCTCGCATAAATTTCCTGATATTGCATGCCATATGCTAAATAAATAAATCTAAGCTGGTTAATATTTGGATTGAAAGACCACTAAAGAACTCCGGAACTCTTCTGGCTAGATTGGGAAATGGATGATAAATATCTGAAAAATAGGCATTGACAAACTGTAACCGTACTATAGTAAAAAATGCAATATAATTCCATCCATGAAGCCAACCCAATAATTTATAGATATTTTTATGCAATTGATCTATGGGGGTTTGAATGGGAAGGAGATGGAAGCTTTCAATCCTTATACTTTTTCTTGTTGAATTGATTCCTATGGGAATTAACCCTAGTAGATTCCCTAGTAGTGTGTGCTACAGAGGATTGGAAGCAATTATTATCTAAATACTCAAATGCTATTTCTCTCAAATAAATAGTTAATCCCAGTGAGGGTGACTTTAAATACTAATTGTTATCCCTTTTCCAGTCTTTTTTTCCCTTTGAGTGCTGCACATGTTTAGAATACATGTGAGGTAGATTATGTTTAAAAGGCACATCTCCTGAAAATTGAAAGTTGTTTGCATTCAGACAAAGAGGTTGCTGTTCTCCCATCCTTCTCTACAAATGTCTATAAACTCAGATTATGAAATATCACATACAATGTCCTACTGTCTCCATTTGCCTGCTTATACAATAAGCTTCCATGATGTTGTGAAGATTAGGATTTGAATTTCCATGGGTGAACTTCTAGGTGATGGATTAGGAACACTTTTGATAGTAACCCATTCATTACTTTAGGGAAATGAGGTGGCATTTCTGCAGTTACAAACTAAAGAATAGTGTTATAAATAAAATAAACTTCGGAAACTTAGGAGTGAAAGTTCAAAAAATGAATCACGCTAAATCTTCCTAAACTACTTTCTGAGAATGTTGGAATTGTTGACTATTGAAAACTGCCAGCATTTCTGGAGTGTACTATAGTGTCTTGAAGAATTTATTTCTGCTTTTCATTGAGGAGGCTTAGAAGTACATCTTCTTCTGTTTTTGCTTAAACATAGGCTGGGTAATAAAGTATTGACTAAAAACCTATTATTGGTCTTTTTGAACACTGTTTACATCAAAATGACAGTTTTGATTGTCTTGAACATTTAGTTCCATTGCACCTCATACTAGTTTCCTGATTTTAATATGGGAAAGGAAGGAAAATACTCTCCATCCAAGAAATCTTTTTATACATTTCTGTCATATTTCTTCTTCAATTAGTTGTTGATAGATTTTTTTCCATTGTCCATAAGGTTTTCCTCCCAAACAAGGATGAATTATAAAAAATAAATAGTATATAATACAGTTAATTCATATCTGTTGGGCAAAATTATCATTCCTGCATAAGCCAGCTACAGTACAAGAGGCAGTGTTTTGAGTGTAAGGAACACTCTTGATCTTAGCTCAACCATATTGGTGTGCCGTAGACCTTATTATTATTTACAATCAGCCTTAAAATTTCAGTTTTAGTCTTCGGTGGGTTTAGTATAAGTAGATTAGAATGGATTGATGTTAAATCAAGGCAATTCAAATAATTGAAAAGGTAGATTTCTTAGGTGATGAAAATCTGATTAGTCAACAATACTAATTTATAGTTAAGTAGACAATAATTCAGTCTATGCAGGTTTATTTCTAAATTAGCCATGTTTGATTAATTTGATATGCCCCTTTTTTAAGATATATGGTTGGCTTTGATTTTAAGAATGAGAATATTGCAGATATTAATAATATGTCATTTGCATTACCATGTGATCAAATAGTACTCAGACTTCTTCAAAAGTTATTTAAAATTACTTAATGACCAACATTGTATGTAATCTAATTCAGATCTTGAAAAAAATACCATCCATTGGATTATAAAGAGGTTTTGTGTAGGATAATCTAGCCTTCAATTCTTTCTTTACTTTGCCAAAAAAAAAAAAAGCTTTTCATTCAGATACTTGGTTCATAAATTGCACTATAAACCATGGCTGATTTAATCATGATCTGTGAGTAAACTGGAAATATCTGGGTTTGTATAATATTCTATGCCAAAATTAAATCACATTGTGCCATTAATTAAGAATCCTGTCAATGTTCCTAGCTTTAGAACAATCTTGCCATTATTCCTAGCTCTGCATTGTAGAGTTAATGACAAGTTTATTCCCAAACTAGGAACATTGACAGGATTAAGGTAACTTTAATAAACGTTCTGTAAAATCTAACATTTAATTCTCGTGCTTATTTGTTTTTCTTTAAAAGATTCTTCTCTCCTGGTATATTACTGATGAATTAAAATGTTAAATCCTAAGCCTTTGGAAATACTGTACATTTATATATGTTTACATGTAAGCATACAATGCATTCAGTTTTTTAAAGTGATGTCCACAGTAAAATCTTGTTTTTAGATGTGAACACATATTCATGATGAACTGAATAATATAACATCTCAGGTGGCTTTATGTCTTTAGATAAATTAAAGCACAACTGTTTAGTGCTTTTTCAGTTTGAGAGCTAATAGGTGTTAATTACTCTTGCTTTCCTGAGTTATCATCTTAATCAGATGCCTGATAAATTGTTAATTGGTTTAGAAACTCATTTCAAAGTTATTGGGGAAAAACTAGAAAGATGTTACGGGCAAATGATATCTATCACAAGGCTTGTCCAATATTGTATATCAAAATCTTTATTGTAAGATATCAGAGAATTTTGAAATTTTTCTGGATGGAAAGCTCTGAAAACAAACTGTCATATTAATTCCAGTTATTGAATTTTAAGGCAACATTGCTACCACAATCTTTTATCGATTGTTGTTTTTTAATTAAAATCTGTAAACAGTGATGGGTTTTCCCCCTCCTCCTTTGGTGTCTCATGGGCTTTCAGTGACCTTCCCAAAAAAGTTCCTCTGAAAGTCAATATAAGAATTTGATCACTGTTGGGATAATTTACCTGGTCATAAATAGCTTTTAAGAATTTTTAGTCTAGAACTTGATTGGGTTTGAAGCATGATATAAGTAGGACTTAATTTGATAGCATGGGCGACTTCATCAAAATAAAACCACTCATTTGCATTTAAAATTTTGTTTAGACATAATTTTGTATAGAAATGATTGGAATTGACTTCAAATTTTCCTTTCCAGTATTATAAGAAAATAAAGTTTAAGCACCCTTTCCCTTCCCTTCCCTTCTTTCTTTTTTCTGTTTTTGCAAATGTTGCTTCATTCCCTTTCAAGAAAAGGGAAAGAAGAACTTTCTATATTGTTCTAAAAGAAACCTTATATTTATCTGATCAAGGATAGTTTTTTTTTAAAATAATTTACTCAAAAAAAAAAAACAACCCTGTTAGCAAATGGGTAAGGTTTGGAATTCTAGTACTGACAAAGTTTCTTTCCCACAAGCAGACAAATATCTAATATTAATCAGTATCTGATATATCTTTATAGTAACTCATAAAATAATGCAGAAGAGGAATGCTGTGCTTGTTGGCAGCTTTTAAAAATATAATGTTCTGGCCTTGTGGCTTCTCTAATAGCTCTTTATTATTGAGAAAAAATGTTTTAAAATCTGGCAATCTTTAGAAATAGAATTTTCTTTTTGCATATTGCTGAAGTCAGCAAATGGTTTTAATGCTGAGAGCTTCAGTCAAGAAAGGCATTTATTGTATTTTGTAAGTCCTTGAACCGTTAGTAAATTGCACTTGAAAGTAAGTTATTAGTCACAGTCATGACGTACCTCCCTCTGTAGGAGATTTAGCATACAATTGTCATGGAAAAAGTACTCTTAGGGAATATTACAAAATACAAATTAAGATTATATATTCATTGCTGTATAAAGAGTCTATTTACTGAACTTACCATAGGCCTACTATGGTAAACAGGTGAAAATAGGGACATAAGTGTTCTTGTGGCATCTTATTTTTATGACTGCCATCACTTAAGTATCTTGTTCAAAATCCATTAAAAGTTCTTGATGGGAAAGGAATCTAGTGAATCAGCTTCTGTTTTCAGTTTTTTAAAATTTATTTTTATACCACTTTTATTATTTTTATAAATAACTCAGGGTGGTGAACAAGCATAATATTCGTTCTATTTTTCCACAAAAACAAACCTTGAGAGAAGTCACCCAGCCGGCTTTCATGCTTAAGATGGAACTAGAACTCACCATCTCCTGGTGATTGGCTCAAAGTCATCAATCAGCTTTCCAGCCTAAGGTGGGACTAGAATTCAGAGTCTCCTGGTTTATAACCTGGTGCCCTAACCACTAGACCAAACTGGCTCTTAGTAATACCACTTGGCCTTGTAAACATTGATTAAATAATAGAAATAGTGGTTATTTTCCTTTCCCTTTTTTTTGTGGGCATTCTGTGACTGGATATTTCATGATGTGCTAAACCCAGCAGATTTCTCTTTTAAATGTTGATTTCAAATAAAAAGCAGATGGTAGCGAAGGAGACTTTTCCAGGCCACACCGAACAAAAGAACATACTTCTAAATATCTGTTTCTTTGGAAACCTAGTATAGCTGCTATAATGCAGCCTTTCTTCTTCTTCGGCAACATTTTAAAGTTCTATGTAGTCCAGATTCTGAGTGCATCTACATGAAACATTCCATAACAGCTTGTCCAAAATTAACTGAAAAATGGGACACACTTGGGGTATCTCCTTGATTTTCCTCCATTTATGAAGTTTCAAGAAAATAGGTATTGTCTGAAACTTTGATACAGTCCTAAATAGATACTGTAGTTACATAAGTATTTCTAACCTAGGTGTGAATTCAGCTGTTTATCATTACTTTGTCATGGAAATATTACATTCCATTGTTATGATTGTTTTACCAATATAGCTGTACATGTAGTTCTCAATTTGCAACCATAATGGAGTCTACCAAATATACTGTAGTTTTAAGTAGTCACAGTTGTAAAGTGGGTCACCTGTGTGACTGGTTCGATTTTGTGGTAGTCACACTTCTAATGTGAATGTCAGGGTTCCGACCAATGCCCTAATTAAATCATGAGCCTCAGGCCAAGCTTCAAAAGAAATCCAGTTATTTATAAGGAGCTTCATGTTGGTATGTACCAAATGAAGCCAACTCTGACGTCACTTAATTCACGCTTTGGCTCTGATCCTGTTTTCCCCTTCCTCCAAGATGTGTCATCAGTCACATTCCCCAAAAAGGAATTTCGCAAGTTGTAGAGGTCATTCCTTCAGGCCACTGTGGATCTCCATGGAGATGACCTTGATGTTGCTGGCTGGAATGTGCTTTGTTTTGACAAGAATGCAAGTTCCTCGATGCAGCTGTGAGATTGGGTTCCCCATCTCCCTTGCCTATGGCAACTCGAAAGCAGGTTGGGAATGCTTCGCGAGTTGACCGTGAACATGTTATTCGTTATGGGCCATTTTTGTCAAAAACTGAAAATTAGTGACAGTTTTCAGCAAAACCCTTGTTGTCAGGCAGTGTTCCATTCAAAATCCAAGAAAGAAACACTTAGACTCTTTAAGTTAGAGAAAAGATATCTTTTACTGCAAATGAAGTGGTAGCAACCAAAGAATTCTGAATCTGAGAAATTAGGTGTGTAAATCACATATACAAAATAATGGAAATGTTCCCACCCCCAATAGTTCAGATGGAACTTCCAATTAGAAACTGTGAATATGATCATGTGGGCATCTTCAGGTGATGATGAGGCCTCTGTCCGTTGACC
>BHFT01080407.1:0-15072 GCA_004320025.1 Laticauda laticaudata
CCCCCCCCCCTTTTTTTTTTAATGGCAACTACTAAAACATGCATAGGAATGTTTTATAAGTTGACATTTGGAGTCTTTAACCATTCAGCCCTCACTTAATATTTCTTATGCTTTTATGTAGTGTTGCTTACCCAGAAAAGGGAATATCAACCTCCTGAAGAAGAAAATAATTTTCCCCAATACATACTGTATGTACCTACATTTTCTTCTTTTCTTTGAACAGCCACAAGTTCACAAAAGTGCAATTCTGGGTGGCATAAGGCAATAAAAAAAAGAATCACTTACTCCTCCACTTGCTCCATGGACTAGCACAGTTTCTCCTGCTTTGGCAGAACCTCTGGGGGAAAAAAACATAATAAATATTTTGAACATAACAATGTGACAGTTTCGCATTATGCTGCCTACAAATCTAATGTTTACATAGCCAGGGCAAAAATATTATCCATTGAAAATTATGTTTAGTGGACTCCTGATAATTAAATTGGGATCAGTTCCAGATATTTTTAATTCCCTGAAAAAATCCTTTATGGCGATAAGTACAGATACGCCTCATTTAACAACAGTGAGTAGGACTGGCAATTTGGTTATTAAGCAAAGCAATCAATAAGTAAAACCGTGCATGTGCTTTTGATATTACTTCACTTTTCCTTCACTTTATAGACCTGCAAAATCATAAATGCACATACGGTCCCAAAGTTAACTTTTTCATCATTAACATAATTGTAAATGGAAGATGATATAGTCCCGTGATGGCGAACCTATGGCACTGCAGGAAGTGATAAACGGGCTTATTCGGCCTGCAGAGACTTTTTTCAAACCTCTGGGAGGCCGAAAAAAGCTTCAAGCCTGCAGAAAATCAGCTGTGAGGAACAGTGCAAGTAAGGGGGCAGTGGGGCCAAGAGTGGGATTCAAACTTTTTAACAACCAGTTCTGTGGGCATGGCTTAATTGGTGGGTGTGGTTTGGTGGTCATGTGACTGGGTAAACATGGCTTGGTGGTCATGTTATTGGCTGGGCGTGGCCAACTCAATATCACTCACACTGAGGCACGCATCTCCTTGCCTGGCCTCTCATGACTGTGGGGATGCTGCAACCGTCGTAAGTGTGAAAAATGGTCATAAGTCACTTTTTTCAGTGCCATTATAACTTTGAATGGTCACTCCACACAAGCAAAGTACCAGCAAAGGAAGGGAAAAAAACTTCAGAGAAGTTCCTGACACAGGAAGTCTAGTCCTGCCAAGAACCTAATAAGGGTTAACGGAGAGGCAGTTTCTATAAGCAACACCAGAATGTTTCCTTCCTGCCTTCCTTACAGGATTAGGCCAATAATTTCTTCTAACAACCAGTTCTCCGAACTGCTTAGAATGTTAACAACCAGTTCTAGCGAATAGGTGTGAACTGGTAGAATCCCACTCCTGAGCAGGGGGGAATTGTGAGCACATGCACAGGGGGAAGGGGTTGCCCACTGCCTTCTGGGTGCTGGCATGTGAGCGTGCACACACCAGCATGCACACAATTTTTGGCACAGCAGCCCAAAAAGGTTAGCCACCACTGTTATAGTCCATCCCCTTTGAAGGGTGCTCATGTTGAAAATGCTGAAGTCTATTATACATTGTGTAGATTTACAAAATTACATGCCCCCATCTGTTTCTGTATGTCTATTTATCCGATCACTTGCATAATGCCAGTGTAGACTCTTGTCATACAATGAACCAACAACTAGAGATATGCTTGCTTGTAGCACTACTGACAAAATGATATTGAATGAATGTTTCCAGCAATCCCTATGAAGATTTTTTTTTTTTGATGGCTCATAGAGGAAAAAGCATAAGAAGTCATTAAGTACCTACAATCTGAATTCAGTAAGACTTAACAAGAGTACATTTGGAAAGTCAGAAAAGGGGAGAGGGCAGTATGACTTTAAGAATTTAAAAAGACTTGTAGGAAATGGCACCTTACTTTTGAAAGAGGGCTCGGAATGCAGTAAAATATGGGATTCCAATGGCAGCACCTTGCTTGAAGTCCAGTTTATCAGACAAAGGGAAAATGGTGTTAATGGATGCAACTGTGTATTCAGCATAACCTCCAGAAATAGTACCCAGGGTAAAAACCCGATCACCTTTCTAACAGGAGCAAACAAAATGCAGATAGATTAATCCAAAGATTTGTGGGATTGTCTCTACTTTTTTTTGCAAAGTCTGCACAAAAAAAATGAAATCTGAACAAAATACAGTTAGAAAAGAAGCATGAGGTGAACAAAAATGCATAAAATACTGGAAAAGAAATGATGAACTGAAACCAGAACTCTTCTAAAACCAGAGCTGATGACCCAGTGGAGTGAAGAGCCGCTGTATATAATTCCTTTCTGAACAAATTAAAAGGGATTTTAAAACAAATCAAAAGAATGACCTGGATAACTTTCCTATACTGGATTTAGACATTTGTTAAAGTTTTGAAGAATTTTGTAGGAAAGGGCAAAGGAAAAAAAAAAAAAAGGGGGNAACAAATAATTCCCTCAACACTGTTCAACTATTACAAAGTTTGCACTACTATTACTGTTAATCTTCTCATTATTTCTTATCACCCATCCCCTCTCACTTGTGACTGTATGACTGTAACTTTGTCGCTTGTATCCTTATGATTTATAGTGACTGTTTCCTTGTATGATTTGATTGCTTGTGATTCTTGGTGAATGTATCTTTTCTTTTATGTACACTGAGAGCATTTGCACCAAGACAAATTCCTTGTATGTCCAATCACACTTGGCCAATAAAGAATTCTAATTCTAATCCAGGTTAAAACAGACATGTTGTTATCTCTGATAACTTTTAATGAACTTTTGCTGACCAAACCTGAACAACAAGGCTTTAAGGATTTGTTTACAGATAAGAGATGAGATATGAGAAGAAGAGATTTGTTGTATTTTAAATGAAGGTGATAAGTTAATAAAATGGTTGTGATGAAAGGGGAATTCATTTCTTTTATGTATTTCTTTTCCTTTCCATATATTATTTTTCTTTCTCTTTTACTTTTCTTTCTCTTTTACTTTTTCTGCACTTCCTATTTTCTTTTTGTGATTGGATTTTTAAAATTTGTATTATTTTTTTGTTATAATGTTTAAATTACTATAAACATATTAGCAAAATGACAAAAGTAGGATCCAATGAAGGATGGGAGCTGTATCAAAGCCAGAAAGCCCAGATATGAATTTATTTGCCAGGCCTACAAATGAAGAGAAAGGAAGTGAGCAACTAGCAACCTGTACCTTGAAAGCAGTCACATGTTCTCCAACTTCTTCTATCACTCCAGCTACATCTGTACCTGGTATATATGGTAAAGATGGTTTCTTTTTATAGGTTCCAGAACGAATATAGGTATCTACTGGGTTAATCCCACATGCATGAACTTTGATGAGAACCTGAACGAGAAAAAAATCTGTCTCACAACCTTGTTCAAAAGGAAGGATACTTTTTAAGGTTTCACAGTCTCAGGTTTCTCAGATCAGAGATAAGTTTGCAGTCATCCTTGATTTGGCCTCCTCCAGAAACATTAAATCATAACTTTCAGCATCCATGTGGATGTGTCAGTCATGAACAAGATGACTTGGAGAAATATCCTCTCTCCTACAATCCACCCCCCACCCCAGAATCATTAATCACCCTACTTCCTTACTGCCTTCTTACTAATTGTGAATCCACATACATATCCACAACTGTTGATGGAATAGTGCAGAAATATGTTCCAGATTGTTGATGTCAATTTCAATTATCCAAATACAAATGCTGGGTTCCAATTAAGGTGCAACTGCAATTGTTTTCACCATTTTATTTTCCGAAATGTAATTATAGGTATCGAGTTTTATTCAAGCTCATTTTGCATTATGTGAGCAGGACCTCGTGTTTAAAGAATAGCAGTAGTAGTAGTAGCAGCAGTAAGCAGTAGTAGTAGTAGCAGCAGTAGCAGAAGCAGTCAAGGTTGCATATTCTTTATTTTACCTGGTTCTCTTTTGGAACTGGCACTAACGTATCTAGCTGTAGTTTGAGCACTTCAGGCCCACCAAACTCAAACACTTTTATGGCTTTCATCATATTTCTTCCTGTTATCATGCCAACCTGAAAATGCAGATATAGAAACCATAGTAACTTAATATCTGCTGCCTTCTTCACTTCAGAAAAGAATCAAATCACTTGCTCTTCACCTGAAATTTACACCAGTGGTTTCCTATATATTTCTTTCTGTTCTATTTTATATCCCGCATCTGATTTTTATCCCTAAAAGGATAAAATTCCAACTACAGTGTGAGGAAATCTTGAATCAAACATAGCAAAATATGCAGAAACAAATATATTGCTTTGAACTGGCATCATTCATCACATTTTCTGAATGATTTACTGCATTGCAAAGTTAACGAGATTTTTGTAAAGGAATAGAGTCCTAGAATACGACTGGTGAGTCTCTACAGAACCATGAAACTCCCAAGGAGATTACTACGCAGTCTGACCCGCCTTACAGGATTGTGAAAATAACCAGAAGGGGAATGCAACATGTGTTACCTTGAGCTCCTGACCTCCTGGAAGGGTAGAATCAAAATGCAACACAGATTCAAAGATTCTGGTGCCAATAAAATCTCAGGGAAGGCAAAATCAACAAACATTCAAATCAGGACATCAGTGTCTTTGATCTGATATGCAAATAATTGGCACCGTTTTTTTCCCTTTGGGGTCCAAATGAAAACAAAGGCATACCTGCAGTCTAATAATACTTGTCATAACAAAGCATGATCACTATACAGTATGTTGAATTCTGCTCAAATTTCATCCAAATGTTCTTTTATAGGGAGAAATCTTTCTTCTTCTATAGGCAAACAGTGCTTGATAAATGAACACATAAATATTAACATAGGGCCTTTCAGTGGTTTGGATTCAATCTTCAAAATTTGATTTGAGATACATGAGAGTATGAACAGGCGTGGGATTCTGCCGGTTTGGACCAGTCTGGGTGAACCCCTTGTTCCGATGTCAGCTGACTCTGAACTGGTTCGCTCGGATGAGCATGTGGGCCTGCCCACCTGCCCCTATGCTTTATGTCTTTTTGTTAGAGCACAGCAGAGGCAGAGTAGTTTGCCATGCCTCAGCTGTTTTCTTCAGCTGCAGTTGAAGGTAAATATGGAGCATGCGTAAAACCGGTTGTTATACTGGTTGAATCACACCCCTATGAACGTAGTACATGTATAAAATACATTAAAGCAGCCTTACCCTTTCTTGACATTGTATGGCTGCAGATTTATGTTTATTCCGTAGAGCAGAGTTCACCAACCTTTTGGACCTCAGAGACCACCAAACTCATAATTTTAGATCCCAGGGACCACTAACTGGTTCTGTGGGAGTGGCCTAATTTGGGGTGTGGCTTGGTGATCATGTGACTGGCTGGGCATGGATTGTATGTAAATATTATAAGTATTTATATAAATATTGAATTTTTATTTAAAAAAAAGGAGCAACTTTTACCCAAAATGAGGCAAAGCAGGCAGACAGATTGAGTTGCTCACAGATTCATTTAGAAATCTATCTATCTGCCATTGGCTGGCTTAGTCTGTCACATAAAATTTGCTTGCAAACTCACAAAATTAACTCACAACACACCATGCATGTAAATATTTTTTTTTATTTTTAAAAAAGAGCAACTTTTATCCAAAATCAGGCAAAGCAGACAAATTGAGTTGCTCACAGAATTATTCAGTGATCTATCAATCTGCCATCGGCTAGCTCAGTCTCTCAAATTTGCTTGCGGTGAGTCTGCACTGAATTTGCTTGCATGCAAACCTTCAGTCCTAAGGGAGGTTCAGCTGTGCTTAGCTAGAAAGCAAGAAATCCAATCATTTCCTGCTTCCGAGCTAATCTAAATATCCTGGCAGAGCAGAATAGATGATGGTCGGAAAAAGGAAAAATAGCAACTTAGCAGACAAGTTTGCCTGGTAAGGAGTGAGTGGGTAGGGTGGGTTCCTGCAGGCCATGTGGGCTGAGCAGCCTTGTGTTTCTGCACAGCCTGGATTAATTGCTTGGGGGGCTGCTCTGGGGGTGAGATTTCTTTGCGGCCCACCAGTGGGCTGCGGCCTACCAGTTGACGACCACTGCCAGAGAGTAGCAAGTGTAGCAAATTCTGGTTTGCACAAACTGAATGTTGCAAATTGAATTCGCCTGCTCATACTTTGTTGCATCATTTCATTCTATACAAATGAAAAAACTAAAGGTTTCCTGGCTAAGTCTACATGGTGTCATTTTTTATACCATTTTAATTTGTTTTGTTTTATATTCCAAATGGAAAGAGTTGTGTGATTTAAAAAGCATACTGCAAAAACTCATCCTTTTGCAGTAACAAATCCCATCCTTTTGCTTGTAAAACCAAACTATATGACAAGTTATAGACAGACCAATAATACATTGCTGATAATCATATCTTTACATATTTCTGAGAGTAGCTAAATCCAATTATCAGTGGCCAGAGCCAGTAGATCAGCAATATTTGTAATTTCTTGTAATTTGAAATTTCTCTTCCCATGATCAATTGTTGTTTTAACCATTTAGTCGTGTCCAACTCTTGCCAACTTGATAGCCAGTGCTCTCCATGCCACCCTTCAAGCACAGCTTCTTTCAGTTGTTGGATGTTCATCTTTGTATCAGTTTTGATGTTATCAAGCCAGTGTGTTCTTTGCTTGCCCCTTCTTCTTTTTCCACTAACCATTCCTTGCATCATTAGTTAATAAAACAAGAATGATCAATTGGAGCTGCTTATTACACTCTTAGGGAAAAAAAGAATTTTGTCCATTATTCAGTACATTTAATCAAAGCAAATTACTTTTTGTCATTCCTGACACAATCAACAAATTTTAATAGATACTAATTTCTTTGTAAAATAATTGCACAAGAATAAAAATGTTTATTTCAAAATAAAGTTTTATGAATAACATAATGAATAACATAAATAATGCAATACTGTTGATAATTCATAGAATCTTCGTGTTTCTAGCATGAAAAGGAAACAGATGGAAAATGATTTGCAAGAACCAGTTACTCAAAACCCTAAGCATGTAACATATTGGTCATCAGTCTCTGAATTTCTGTGTTGTCCTTTTTATCTCTGAACTATATGAACTGCCATGAAGTTAGCAGGACTACAGACTTGGGTCAAATCAGCAAAAAAAAAAAATGCCTTTAAAAGATTGTACAGGAATGTTCAAACATGATCCTTTCTGTTTTGGAAGAGGTCAGACCAAAATTGGCTAGTGCAAGCTTTCAGTGCAAATAAACTGTTTCTCAGTTATTTGTTTATTGTACTGCATGAGCATTTGTCCAAAAATTGTTGTAATGAGACCTATTCCAAAATAAAATTTCAGGAATTGTATCCCTATTCTCTCTTCTAGGGCTACCAAATCCATACTTACTAGAAATCTGGATACCCACATGATGGCAGCAAAGATTTAAGTTTTTAATATCTCTCTGCTGCCATTTGATGGGCACCTGCTTTTCTGTTTAAAGTCAGAATTTGGCCATGGGACCACTTAGTGCAGATTTCTTCTTACTAAAAACTACAACTTATGGAGTTTTATTCAGGCAGTCATACCTCTTTTAAATTAGGGTGCTTTTTGTTAAAAGACTGAGCTGCCTATAGTGTTTCTGGAATTGGGTGGTCTAAAAATCCAATTTTAAAAAAGGGATATTATATTTTCAATCCTGTTATAATCCAAGAAAAATATAACTTTGCTCTGATGTGAACATTTCTCCCTGCAGTTTATTGCTCTGGAATGTCTGCCACAAAACCTCTCAGACTCATTGCTATTACTCAATATAAAATGACTGCCCTTTGGCCAAGGACAGGCGGTCTCCTGATGTTTGCAGGCCTGCAACTCCAGTCAGCTCAACTGATACAATTTAAACAACCCGAAAAACAACCCTGGTTTCCCAGCTACACTAGTCCAGGATGGGGGATGAGAAGAGTGAGGCCACTCTTGATTTCAGCTTTTAGTGACTTCATGGATATTTCCAGATATTTCCAGATTTTCGGGGGTACAGTAAAAAAAAAATTAGGCTGATATTGCCTTTTTTTCCAGTGTTTTGCTGACTTCTCCCTCCAACCCAGGGCAGCCTGGTGAAGAAGTCGAAGTGATTGATGTATTATTGGTGAAGACTAGTGTTTTCCCACCCTTAGCAACTTTTCAAATGCTTGGACTTCAACTCCCAGAATTCTACATCCAACGCTGGCTGTAGAATTGTGGGAGTTTACGTCCAAGCTTCTGAAAGCTGCAAGGATGAAAAACACTAGATTAAGGGCGTTAAAATGGCATCAAGATCACCCGGATTCGATTTCACCCTCAGCCATAGAGACATCTCTCAGTCCGACCCATTTCAAAGATGGGCCCGGGGAGAAACAGGAAGAGGAAGCAGTGTGGGGGGGGTACAAATCTAGGGAACATCAGGCTTGCAATCACAGTCGAATCATGCCGCAAAACCGAGGCTGTAATTTTGTACCTCTCGACTCACCGTCGCCTTGTGTCCTCCTTGAGCAAGCCGAGAAAACTCCGCGGGGTCTTCCCTTCTAAGAAAATACAGAGGGAGGATGAAGCCCAAAAGGAGTTATATATACTCTTTATCCGCTCAGAAAGGGTCATCGGGCGTTTACTTCCGACGGCTCGGGGCCTGGGGAAATAAATTTGCCCCAAGCGAGACGCCGTAACGGCTAAGATGGCGCCTCCCAAAAATGGGTCCCTAGAAAGCCGCCATTGTTGCCGTCTGGGGGCGGGGACACAGAAAACACCAGCCGGCGACGCTGCTGCTTGTTCTTGCTGATGGCCGATTTCAAACGCTGGAAAGAGCAGCGGCTGTCGCGCGCAGACGCGAGCCGGAAGGGCAGCGTGGACGAGCCCATCGAGGAGATCGTCCGGCTCCTGAATAGCCGCGAGACGTTCTGCACCACCAGCTCGTGCTCGGGGCGCGTGGTGGTGCTGGAGCAACCCCCGGCCGCCCCCCCGGCTGCGGTAAGCCCACCTTCGGCCTCTGATCTGAAGCCGAGCTGAGATAGTTGGGTGGAATCGCTTCCTCCTGCTGCTGCGGATCCCCCATGGGGGGCTGTAACCTTGACGAAATCGATTTCTTTGGGAGCGGAGGCGCTGCTTTTGAGGCAGCCCTCCCTCCGCTACCCCATCTGGGTTTGCAAACCTCCGCGCGGACCCCATACAACGATGCCTACAAAGTTGTTGCTGCCCTGAACTCTGCAGCCCGCCCCTCAAAAGTCTGGCAGTCCTGACCTGCAATAAATTGGGTGCTGAATGGACACGCACACACGTGTCTCCATCGAAGAAGGCATTTTTGCCATTCCTGCTCTGCTATGAGACCTCCATTCCTCTCTCAAGATTGTTGGAATGGAAGAAGCAGCTCCGTGAATTGACACTTAGAAAGCCACCTTTGGACAGATTTCCCCTGAAATTATTCCCAGAGGTGGAAAATTCCCTTTGTGTGTATGTCTGTGTTAGCATTGACACTTTGATTGCCTGGTCTGGTTTCCTGAATTTTCTTAGCAAGATTTTCAGAAATTGTTTGCCATTGTCTCCTTTCTAGGGCTGACAGAGGGACTGGCCCCAAGATCCTCCCCGCAAAAGCTGGCTTTTTGTCTAAGGCAGGACTAGAATTCATGTACTGTATAATCTGTTTCTAGCCTGGTGCCTTTTAACCAAATTGGTCAGTTGTCCAGAATTGTTCTCCAGCTTAAGTATAACAGATAATCAGAATTGGAAGGGACCTTGTAGGTCATCTAGTCCAACCCCCTGCCCAAGCAGGAGACCCTACACCATTTCTGATAAATGGAAGTCCAATCTTGTCTTGAAAATCTCAAGTGATGGCACTCCCGTAACTTCCGAGGACAAGCTGTTCCATTGGTTGATTGTTCTCATTGTCAGTAAGTTTCTCCTTATTTCCAGGTTTAAGTGAGAAGGTTTGGATAATACCAATACCAATTAGACTTATAGACTGCTTCACAGTACTTTACAGACCTTTTTAAACATAGTGCAGAGTCGGCATATTGACCCCAACAATCTGGGTCCTCATTTCACCTCGGAAGGATGGAAGTCTGAATTTACACTTCAGAATTCTTCTTAAAAGGAAATGGGGGCATTTATTTAACATTTATTTACTAACTAGGAGGTGCTTCAGGTTGCACCTCTTTACGTATTGAAGTATGTATGTACCAATCTTTCCCCCTTTTGAAAATATAAGGGCAAGATACAGGTACTCCGAGACTTACAACAGTTCATTTAGTGACCATTCAAAGTTACAATGGCATTGAAAAAATGGTTTATGACCATTTTTCACAAGATCGTTGTAGTGTCCCTAAGGTCCTGTGAGCAAAATTCAGACACCTGGCAACCGATTCAAATTTATAATGGTTGCAGTGTCCTGGGGTCAAGTGATTTCCCTTTTGCAACCTTCTGGCAAAGAAAATCAATAGGGAAGCCAGATTCACTTAAGAACTGTACTACTAACTGTAGTGATTCACTTAACAACTGGGACAATATGGTTGTAAAATGGGGCAAAATTCACTTAAAATATTTTATTTAAGTACAGAAATTTTTGGCTCAATTATGGCTGTAGGCTGAGGACTACCTGTATACCTTATTCAGAGTTTTAATTGCCACTGCTTCAATCCCTTCAAGACTTGTTCTGTCAGAGATAAACATGATATGATCTCCAGAAATATGTCTTCTTACTCTTTTTCATCCAATAGTCAGATATGTGGCTTGAAACTGATTCATTGGCTACATTTTATTCTTCCTTGTCTTCCTTAGGTTTTTTTTTCTTCTCTTTAACGTGCTGGGAAATTCTCGTGTTTCAATGTAGAAAAGCTGGGAATACAGCAATTGGTTCTGATTATGTTTCTCTGCCTAAAAGATTTGTACTCTGTGATTTTTTTTTCTTAACTAGGGGACTACTGGCTTTGAAATACAGAAGCAAAGCTGTACTTGGCTTATGGTGACCCACCAATTATGTAGTACAAAAGATGTGGTAAGGGTCAGTGCATTGTTTATTACACAGGTTTCTAATTTTATAACAAAATATGTAGGGAAGAGAGTGTGCTCTTCCATATCATTGTCTTATGTTTGTGGCTGATACTAGTCTTTACTGATCATAGTAAATGGAATTGTTGTATTTTTTTAATAGAGTGATAGAAGTCATTCAATAGTTGATAGACATGACTGGCTTTCTGATGCTTTTTCCATCATAGATTTCTAACTCACATGTAATGGCTACTGTTATCTTAAGTCTGAGGGTATCTAAGATGCTGACTATAACAGAAGATCAAATCACCTTATTTATTTCAAAATTTCAACATTTTGGTGATGATTTCTCACAAAGACTCATTTCTGGTGGAGTTTGGGGAGAGAAAGAAAGACTTCTGCTGCTTTCCTTGCATGAAGCCAAAAGTCTCTCTCTCTCCCCCCCTGAGAACGGAGCTGGAGATGGTATCCTGTGATCCCAAATAAAGAATAATTAATTGGTAGGAAAACAGGGTGAGGAATTTTCCTGCAGACTTTTTTGGGGATTTTCCCAGAGTTTCTGGCCTGCAGGATTTAAAATTATGAGTTTGGTGGTCCCTGAAGTCCAAAAGGTTGGCGACCCCGATCTGGTCCAACTCCCTAATAAGGACTGGAGCCCACTTCTATGACATCCTTGATAAAGAGCTCTCCTACTTCTGTTTAAATACCTCCAGTGAAGACAGATCACCACCTCTAGAGGTAGACATTTTCTCTTTCTTGTAATGAGAGTAGGATGCCTTGTAGACTCATTTCTGGCAGTTTGGGGGAGAGAAAGGAAGACTTTTGCTGCTTTCCTTGCATGCAGCCAGAAGCAGAAGAAGAAAGAAGTTGAAAAAAGCAGCCCAGTGGCCCAGCGAGGCACATGGGGTGAGAGGGGCAAGTTCCCCCACCCGCCCTTTCCCCCCTCCCCTAACTACCTCGTGTTGTTCGTAATGCAAGCAATGCAAGCCTTGTGTTCCCACAGGTCATGTGGGTGGCGCAGCCTTGTGTTCCCACACAGCCTGGATTAATTGCTTTGGAGGGTGCTTTGGGGATTATTTTCTCTGCGGACCACCAAAATTTTCTCATGGACCACCAGTAGTGCCCGGCCCACTGGTTGGCAACCACTGGACTAGATGATCTCCAAATTGCCCTCTATCCAACATTGTAGGATATTGTGATATAAAGAGAAGATAAAATGTTGTTCAATGAAAGTGTTCATAAAGAAACAATGCTTTGTAGTATTCATTTTCTTTCAAATACCAGTTTTAAAAAGTTAAAAAGGCCAACATGTGGATAAGATCAGCATAGCAAGTCATACAATTTTGGGAGTCAGCAATGTTTTTGAAGTATTCTCTAAACATGTGCATTATCACTGTAAACGTGCACTAATTTTTCCTCTATTGCAGATCTTGTAGATAGATGGAGTTTATTATTTTTCAAAGTATTATTTGAATGACCTCTGGAAACTGATAGGCCAGATTTGATCAGAAGCTTTTCTGAGAACTGGTGTTGGAGACCTTAGAATTGTGACTATAACATATAGCATCAAGATTTCTAAAACTCTTTATCATCAGCACACAATATTTTGGAAAGCTAAATCCCAGCGAAATGTTGTACCGAAGTGAATAAAAACAAGCAGAGCATACATTGAGCATTTGAATATTATATGTTGAAATGTACTTTAATTAGCACGTCGAATCAGTTTCTGTCATGCCATGTTTTTAGATGCTAAATAAGCTACTTATATTTCATTGCTAACAGATGTAGCATTGATATTAACCTTTTGCTCTTTCTTAGCTTACCGCCTTGCAGAAAGCTGCAGCTGATGCCATCTTCAAATTTGAACCATTTGTTCTCCATGTGCAATGTCAAGACCTAGAAGACGCACAGATTCTGGTAAAGCATTGTGCTTAAAACACTGTTATTGTTACATAAGTAATGTCTGATTCCCAGTTTTCACACATGAAGTAATCCTCTACTTCCAATCACAAGTGGGGCCAGAATTAAATGTTCTTGTTAAGTGAGCCACACCCAATTTTACAAACTTTTTGCCATGGTTGGTAACTAAATCACTGCAGTTATTAAGTGAATCACATGTTCATTAAGCAAATCTGGCTTCCCCATTGACTTCACTTGTAAGAAGCCAGCTGGAAAGGTCACAAGTGGTGATCACATGACCCCAGGATGAGGCAACTATCTTAATACAGTTGTTAAGCACCTGAATTTTGATCGCATGACCATGAGGATGCTCAATCTTGCATGAGGACCAATCATAAGTTTCAGTGCCTTTGTAACTTTGCTTATTAAACAAATGGTTATGAGTTCAAGATTACCAATGTCTGAAGCATTGTGTATTAAATAACTGGGGCTGTGAAAATGCTGGCAGAGGAAATAGCATTTCTATTGTTTCTATAGATATCACACTCATAAGCAAAAACTTGTTTTGTTGGGATTATGAGGTAGAATGAAAATTTCAGAAGTACAGTTTTATATGGCTGACGATGGCTATCATCAAATTATGTAATGAATCCTAGATTTTACCTATGAGCTTGTATCAGAAAGGAACTATTGTAAGCTCCTTTTAATTATTTTGATTCACATCAGCAAATTTAGGTCCTCTCACTGTTTTACTATACTGTAAAGTAGATAATATAAAAAGAATTCAGAGAAAGGGAGAGATTAGATGTATGAACATTTTTAGAGATAAAATGTTTGAATCCCAAAACATTTCATGCCAACCTCACCAAAAGCAATTAAAGCCATTCCAGTCTGACTGACAGTATTCCAATCTTTAAATGGGATTGCTCTCGTTGGAAAATAGAAATCAGAATGGCCAATTGTGAGGTGAAAATACTTCCAGTAAGGTACTATTCTCAAGCACAGCTCTTTAAAGAAGAAGCATTTTGTCTCTGACTGGCAGTGTTGTCCATTCTAAGATATAAACTACTTTTAAGACCCCAGGATTTTTCATATTTGGCTGTAATTGTGCCCTAATGATTGCTTCTATTTTTCTGCTTCATAACATGGGTTCACATTGCTACAGGTTTGTTATTAAAAACATTTTACAGTTATGTACTTTTTGAAGTACTTCCTTCCACTGTACAGATGTTACTTAGTTACTTAGGTAACTGCCTTGTTACCGCACACAGCTCATCACAGCAGTAATAATTTCAGGATCAATCCTTTCATTTATTTTGCAGGTCTAGAAAGCAAAGGAAAACTGAAGTAAGATCATAAGCACAGTTAGCGGCTGCTTCACTTAACAGCCAAGTTACCAGTCGTAATTATGATTGCTAAATGAGGACTACCTGTAACACTGGCAAAACAAAATCTACTGTTTGGATTCAGATGTAACAAATAACCTATATTCCTGCAAATATTTAGGAGAAAAACCAGTTTTTTTAAAATATACCTTGTTTCACTGTTGTAAATGTTTAGCACTTACTTTGTTTATGCCAACTGTTTGCTTTTATTTTTACAGCATACCGTGTCTATAGAAGCTGGGTTCAGAAACTCTGGTATAACTGTTAGCCGGAAAGGGAAAATTATGATGGTATGTTATTTTTTTCTACCTCGACAAAAGGGATATTTGCAGTTCCTCCTGAGAAAATTGCTCGGGTGTAACTACATAAAGCCTGCATCAAGGTGAACCAGCATCTCTACATGGAAAGTAAATGCATGGTCATCACTGGTTCCTAGATGGCAGGGACTCTTCGCGAACTCACTCTTGTCCCAGCATAAGATGACACTTCCATATTGAATCCAGCAGGTTGAATCACACCTTAAGCCCCTGTCACACTGAACCAACGGATGCAGAGAGGATGTAAAACGGAAAAAAAATCTTGCCATCCGTTGGAAAATGCGATGTACTCACTGCCTCCGTTTTGCTTCCTCTCTATCCGTCCAGCATCCGTTTAATGCACAGAACGGACGAACAGTATTGGATACTTTTCCCGCCGCAAAAAGGTTTTGAGCGCCCAAAACTTGCTGAGCGGATGAAACGTCCAA
>BHFT01080408.1:0-15261 GCA_004320025.1 Laticauda laticaudata
GAGGAGGAGGAGGAGGAGGAGGAGGAGGAGGAGGAGGAAATGGTAGTTTCCTGATGCTGTCTGAGTTTAGTTGTTTTCTTGTAGACATTTCATTATCTAACTAGGTAACATCATCATTTGAGGGAGGGAGGGAGGAAGAGGAGAACAATGACAGCAACTGTGATGCTATCTGAACCTGGTTGTTTTCTTGCAGACATTTCATTATCCAACTAGGTAACAATATCAACAATTAGGTGTTAAGATCCAGACACAGGAAGGGCCCCCCCAAATCCTTGCTAAACAGGTTATAGGCAACAGAGAAGTAACTTCTCCCCAAATGTCCTTGAGTTTCATTTAGAACCTAAGATCAACTTTACCAGGATCAGTTGAGCCAGTTAAGAGGTTCACATGACCCATTGATTCCTGCAGTGACCCAGTTAAATGCATATCATCTGAACAAGATCAAGGTGACTGTGTTGGAGTGAGCAGATTATTTCTCTAGCTTTAAGCAGCAGGAGGAAGAAATCGGGGGAGAATTTCTGTTTCCAACTGCAGCCGCACACTGGCATAATATTCGGTCATGTCCCTTCTTACCCTTTGCTTGAATTCTGGTCAAATGCAGAAATGAAATGTCCATGGAGAATGAAATCAGCTAGCAGGAGAGCTACGTTTCTCAGTGAGCATCAGTGCTTCCTCAAGGGTGTGGTAGCTGTGTATAATTTGTTTTGTTTTCAGAGTTCTCCTCCTCTGCGGAAGTTGGAGGCTGCAGCGAAAGAAGGATTGTCCTCTGACCATTTGGGGAGCCAAGGGGGAGAAAAACAACAACCCTTTTTAAGATTGTTTCAAGATTAGATAGCCCTGTGCTTTTGCTCACCACATAGGAAACAAGGATGCCAGATCTTTTTATGAAAGGTTTTATGAAATCTTTATATAAGAAGATCTCCCTCGGGGATCCCTCACGCCATTTTCCAGGCCAGAATCAGGTGGAGGCATCAATCCACATCTGTTTCCAGGCAGGGAACAAAATGTACCCTTGGAAGGATGAGTTGGGACTCAAGAAGGGCCTTGCGTTGGATGCTGGTAGGCAGAGGCAGAATTTTCACCAGGATCTCTTCAAATTTTCATTTTCTTTTTTATTCAAGAACCCTGAAGAATTTTAAGCACCCTTCCCAAAAACAGGAGAATTCTACATGTTTCAACTCAAGTTCTAGATTTACTCATCGGTGCCTTCAACCGGTTAGGCATTCTGAATTGCCTCTGAACATAGCCATAGGGCCCTGGGCTACACAAGGGCACTTTATGACATATTTGGGGCAGTGGTGGGATTCAAAAATGTTTACTACCAGTTCTATGGGTGTGGCTTAGTGAGCATGGTGTGGCTTGGTGGGCGTGGCTTGGAGGGCATGACAGGGGAAGGATACTGCAAAATCCCCATTCTCTCCCCATCCCACTGACCTGCTTTCCAGCTCCGTTCTCCTGGGCAGGGCAACCAAAGGAGACCCAGACAATCAATGGGAGGCAGAGAAGAGATGGGGTTGGCGGGGCCAGTCAGAGGTGGGATTGGCCAGTTCTCCAAACTACTCAAAATTTCTCCTACTGGTTTTCCAGACTGGTCCGAACCAGCTGAAGACCACCTCTGATTTCGGGAAAGCCCAAGGAAAAAAAAGAAATCTACACAGAATATTCTTTATTGGCCAAGTGTGATAACTATGATGGCTTATAACCCTAATTGTCAGGTTCACTTATGGTTATAACTCGAGGACTGTACATCTGTCAGACTAGAATGAGTTGGGAAGATTGCCAAAAAAAAAAAAAAANAAAAAAAACCATAGAAGCAGGGTTCATCACTGCACCCCTGAAAGATGAATCCTGAAATATTAATTATTTTAATATAAAACATTAAATTAACCATTTAATGTTTGCAAAAAAAAAAACACCCTCCAGCTTTTCATTTGTAATTTTCTCCATTGAATGAGATCCAGGTTCCGTAAGTCTAATTCTGTTTTGCTTCCAGGCAAGAGGAATTAACGTCCCTCACATTCATCTCCCCAGCTGTGAAATTGCAACTCTTGTAGAAATGGAAATCTCAAGAGGGGAAGAAGGGCTTGGGGTGACTGCAAGGAAGTTTATGGAAAGAAAATGGAACTTGATGCCAAAACATCAGCTGAGGGTAAATTAGGAGGAGCCTTTTGCTAGTGGGATGCCATCTTCCTTTTGGTGGAATATTCTGCATAATCTGTTCACTCAGAAGAAGTTGTGCAATGAGGAAATAATGAAGGCAGAGGAAATTTATCTTATTTATTTTATTTATTTGTCAAAAGCTTATAATATAACAGAAACAAGAATAAACATAAGTTTAAATACAAGAAATAGGAACTAATAATTGGGGACAATAGGACAGGGATGGTAGGCACAATTGTGCACTTTTGCACAAATTCAAGGACCAAGTCTTGATTCTAATCTTGAATGATAGAAATGACAGATTGGTTTTTTTTTTAAAACAAAACTAGTTCTCAAAAGAGCAAAATGGATCTAGCAGGTATAACCAGCTAAAAAATAAAAAGCAATTTGAAAAGATGACCACACGGGCGAGCTTTGTTCTCCAATGGTTGCGTTCCATTCCTAGATTTTTGACTTATCCTGTGGTTGAGAAAACATTTATTTCACACAACTGATAATGTTTTCATCCAATTGCAAGCTCCCTGGATCAAGTAATAGGCGATTTTTTTAAAAAAAAAAAAACTCTCTTTGTGACTNGGCGATTTTTTTTAAAAAAAAAAAACTCTCTTTGTGACTGCGTGGGCTGGATCTGCTTGAATTTTATTTGCTGTAAGACCTCTGTCTACTTTCACTTTCCGACAGATGACATTGTCTTCTCTTAACTTGCTGGGAAAGATCAAATGTTTTAAAGGACCAAAAGTATAGAAGCAGGGGTGGGATTCAAAAATTCCAAAAACCGGTTTGCTGCCCGGTTGCTGGGTGGCCGTGGCCATGGCGGGCATAGCCTACCAGAACTTCCGGTTTCCAGCTTCCGGTGGGTCTCCAGAGCCTGGGCCTCTGGGAGGGTGAAAACAACCTTCCCGGGCCTCTGGAGGCCCACCAGAAGCTGGAAATAGGCCTGTTTCTGGAATTCTGGAAGGCCCATTTTCCCTCTCCCAAAGCCTCTGCGTGGACCCTACACCCTCCAACGAAAATGGGCTGTGTGGAGACTCCTAGGAGGGGAGGGAGGAGCAGGGCCAGTCGGTCATTGAAATACTGGTTCGACGAACGAGATGTAACTTTAACATCTGGTTCGCCCAAACCAGTAGAATTCCACCTCTGATTCAACTGCTGCCACAACCGGTTTTGTGAGCGTGCACCCACAGCATTTGAAGACTCAGTGTTTCAGCCCTAACACTTACCTTCTTCTGCAGCCCCGGTGGCAATCCACTGTGCCGTGCAAATCAGCTGAGCTGCAAAACACAGAAATAAAGGGCAGACTAGGGCCATGATGGTGAACCTATGGCACCCAGAGCCATTTGTTCCAGCATGTGAGCTGCAGGCAAACTTACCTCACTGGGCATGCACATGCCTCCCAGCTGATTTGCAGCCGGTTTGAGGCCTTTTTCTGCCTCCCAGGGACTTGAGGAAAGTCTGCAGGCTTTGCAGGCTGAAAAATAGGCCCGTTTCATCAGTTCCTGCATTTCTGGAAACACTAGAAGTGACAAAACAGGCCTATTTTTGGCCTGCAAAGCTTGCAGAGGCCTCTGGGAGGCCGAAAAAGGCCTCAAATGGGCCAAAAATCATCTGGGAGGTGCAGTGCAGGGGCGATTGTGCACATTGCCTTCTGGGCACCCGCACATGAGCGTGCGCAAGCGCATGCACAGCTTTTGACACAGGAGCCCAAAAAGGTTACCCACCACTGGACTAGGGCAAGGCGGTGGGCAGGACCAAATGATCACCAGAATAACTGGTCCAAACCAGGTAGAATCCCACCCCTGTCCAGAAGCATCATCATCTTAGGGATGGTGAAAAAAATAACAAGTATCCGTTTTCTTAGCATTAGCTTGCATTTACGCAGCGCAATAACCAAGGCTGGTTTTTAACTTCTCCTGGGTTTATGAGAGCATGCAACATATCGGCTTCCACAAAGCTGAAATTGCAACCTCGGGATAAACAGCAGGGATGGGAGCCATGCTGAATCTGGAATAGGGATGTTCCCAGCAAAGAATACACTAAATATTTATGGGCGAGTTCATCTGAGGTAACCAGGCAAGCCAATGCTCCTGCTGGTCGTTGACCTTCCCTCACAGTTATTGCCCTAGAGTCCCAGCTGTGCATTCATGCCGGCATCTCCATGGAGTTTTTCTCCTGCTCGACATTGCATTGTGTTCCAAGAGGGTGGATTGTCATATTCTAGGTCAGGAACACAAAACTAGGCAGCTCCCCTTGCAAGAATAATAAGAGAGTGGCCTCAATGAACGTGGCAGATAGATTCTCAAAGTCTTACTTAAATGTGTTGGTTGAAGGAGGTTTGGTTTGCAAACACCTTGTTCACTGCAAGCCCTTGGTTTGCAACGGTTCATTTAGTGAACATTCAAAGTTACAACAGCATTGAATGAGTGGCTGTTTTTCACACTTATGACCATTGGAGCATCAAGGAGAGAAGCAATCTAAAACCAAGGAGAAATTTCCTAAAAATGAGAACAATTAAGCAGTGGAATGACTTGCCTTCAGAAGTTGTGAATGCTCCAACACTGGAAGTTTTTAAGAAGAGATTGGACAGCTACCTGTCTGACATGGTATATGGTTTCTTGCATGAGCAAAGAGGTTGGACTAGAAGACCTCCAAGGTCCCCTCCAACTCTTATTTTCTAAACCAAAGGAAACGACATGGTTGATTGTTGGGTTATAAAAGTGAGCTGCCCAGAGTCACCTTACCGGAGAGATGACCAGCATAAAAATGTAGTTAATATATAATAAATAAATAATAAAACACAAAGACAGGAACTGTGTGGTTTTTCTATAATGCTTTGGCCCAAAAAGTTATCCAACTCTAAAGCTACCCTGGAAACTCTTCAGTTGTCCCATTTAAGCATTTTTAAGGCTCAATCTTCTTCCTGTGAAACAAAAGAGAATAAAATAAGAGAATTCGAGAAAGAGATGACTCGGCCCAAATGTTTCATAAAAGGCTTGCCTTTTTTTTTCCTTTGTGTGTTATTTAATTCATGATTAGCATCCTTGTGGGCACAGAAAGAAAAATAATACAGAGGGAAGGATATTTTAAAAACTTGTGTGGGTGTGTGTAGAGAGAGAAAGAAAGAGAGACAGAGAGAGAAAGAGAGAGAGAGAAAGAGAGAGAACAACAGAGAGAGAGAGAGACAGAGACAGAGACAGAGACAGACACGGGGAGAGAGAGAGAGAAAGAGACAGAGAGAGAGAAAGAGAGAGAGAGATAGAGAGAGAAAGACAGACAGAGACAGACACGGGGAGAGAGAGAGAGAAAGAGAGAAAGAGAAAGAGAGAGAGAGGCTGGTTTTCTTCAACTCAGCAGAATTACCGGGTTGCCAATTTTATTTTTTTTAAAAAGGCAACTTATTTATGACACTCCCAGTGTCACGTGATCCTTTTTGGTGACCTCTTGAGCAGCAAAAGCCAACAGGGGAATCCCAATTTTTTTAACGACCCGGTGACTACCTTAACAAACTCCAGGGATTCACTGTACAACGGTACCAAGAATCATTGCAAAATGGGGCAAAGCTCCCTTCACTTAATGACAGAAGTGTTGGGCAGAAGTGTGGTGGTTGTAAGTCAAAAACTGACTGTAGTTTAACCCTTCTTTGGCTCTTTGCGGGTTTTATTTTGTGTTGGTTTTGGCTATTGGAATATAAACAATGGTCTTTTCAAGTTCTCCAGCCCCAGCTGTGTTTTTATTTCAGCATCCTCATAATCCTGTAAGATTTTAAGCAGTTTTCGTCAGCTGTATCTTGTGGGATTTAGGAGAATATCTGGCTTATAATTCATTGATCAAACCCTTCCTCAGTTGGAAGATAATTTTGTGTAGTTCTTCTGTGTGTTTGCACCATCCCTTTCTTTTTTCTTTTTTTCTTTCTCTGCCTTCTTGGTCTCTTATTGTGCCATCCAGGCATAAAAGTTTCCCCTTGTTTTTCTAAGCACAATACTTGTCTTTTTTTCATTCGGCTCTGTTCTTATCTTCCTTTCTTTTTTGCATTTGCAGACATTGTGTAACATTTTGCTTGTTCTTTTCTGCAACGCGGGGCATAGTTGAGCAGATTTCCTTCTGTCTCTCTTTTCTTTTGCTCTCTTTATGCCCTTCACCTTCAGCGACTTAACTTACTTGGGCTCTTTTGCATTTTAGAATCCTTTTTTTTTGCATTAACAGCACAACAAATTTCAATCCAGCCCTCTTTCGCTGTTCCGTTAAATCTATTCTTTACTTTCATGAACATTTGGAATATTTTTCAGGCTGTCTCTGGTTGGTTTGCAGATTCTGTTTCCTTTAGTGACTGAATAGATTGTCTCTAGTTTGGCTTGCAGAGCATAAATTCAATTTGATTTTGCTGCGGTCCATCCAATAATATCCATGCATACATTTGTCTTTCAAGTTCTTAGAATAAGGTTTTTTTGCTTTTATGGACATTGAAATTTTCTGCCCCATTAGTCCTTTCCTCCCTCCCTTCCTTTCCCTGCTATCCTTCTTTCTTCTCCTCCTACTCTTCCTTCTTCCCTCCCTCTTCCCTCCCTCCCTTCCATATTTCCTTCCTCTCCCCTTATTCCTTTTTCTTCCCTCACTCCCTCCTACTCTTCCTCCTTTCCTTCCTTCCTTCTTCCTTCCCTCCCTCTCTTTCCTCCCTCTCTCCCTCCCTCCCTCTTTCCTCGCTTCCTTCCTTCCTTCCTCCCTCCCTTCTTTCCTTCCTCCCTCCCTCCCTCCCTTCTTTCCTTCCTTCCTTCCTTCCTTCCTCTGTCTCCTACTCTTCCCTCCCTCTGTCCCTTCTTCCTTCCTAATCCAACAGCTCCTATTTCCCTACTGTTTTTTTTTAAAAGAAAACCCCATCTGTATGTAATTATTTATTCCTATTCATTACATTTCTGTCCTAGTTTCTCAAATCATTGTTCCAGTTTCCAAAAGTGATCCAAGGTCAACCTTCTTGGACCCTGGAGTCTCCCATCTGCTGACTCCACTAAGGAGAACAAGCTTCTGTAACACCTGGAAAATGTTACAGGATGCCTGTTGTGACTTTTCATTTGTGAATTCCTCCACACATGATAAATGCACCATTTCTGTGGTCGATTTAGCCTCACTGGGCTGGTTCCAGTGTGACCCCCTGGGCTTGCTGGTAGAGGATACGATTTCCGCAAGAGCTGGATTGTGGAATCCTTAGGAATGGTGTAAAACTCAATATCCATCTCTTCCCCCAAAAATAAAAACAAACAAACATTTTTTTCCACATCTAGATAGCATTAAAATGATAAGGCATTTTTTAAAAAATGGAAGCACTGAAAAAACTGTCCTTGTGTCCAGTTGTTGTGGTGTGCAGTGCTCTATAGCATTGTTTTGAAAGTGGGAGTTGAAATAGTTTATATCTGGGATGTGAGGGGTCTGTAGATATTTTCCCAGCCCTCTTTTGGACTCCATGCAGGATACAGGTTCTCCATGGAAAGTAGGTTGGTACCATTTGTTATTTTTTTCTGCAGTCCTAATTACTCTCTGGAGTCTGTGTCTGCCCTGTTGGGCTGCAGAACCAAACCGGGTTTAATGTGATAGGTGCCCTGTACCCTTGATTATCAATATCAGTCAATATCAATTGGCTGGAAGGGACCTTGGAGGTCTTCTAGTCCAACCCCTTGCGAGCTTCCCTTCTTCACGTTCTTGGGGTGTTCTTTTTTTCCCCCACCAGTTTTTATTTCTGAAATCTTATTACAGGAAGTCCATGAAGAAGAAAGAAGTGTCCAAGGCATTTATTTTATTTTTATTGTTTTGCTTAGCTGTGTTTGCAACTATCTCCTGTGCAATCTCACATAGACCGACTCTTTCTTTCTTTCAAGGTGTCATGCCCCTGGTGGAGACTGACTCTGAGTCAAAGGAGAAACAGCCCACAGGGAGTGGGAGTGGGAATGTGGCTCCAGAGGTTGTGGAGGAGGCTGGGGAAGGGCAGAGGCCTAGACCCATCCCCTCTCCATCCTAGGGTACACAGGGAAGAGAGGATAAGGGAGAGATGTGGTCTACCCGGGAGGAGAGGGCCTTGATCCTCTCCATGGGCTGCAGCTGTGACAACTGAATAAGAGTTTGGACCTGCATTCTGGCAAATGCTGGAAACAAAGCCTGTAAATATCTCTAGTTTATGGTTCCTCTCTGAGTTTGGCGTCCTTCCCAGTGTGTGTGTTCTGTTATCCGTGGACGTCCCCCAGCTCTTATTTTGCATGGTTTGGGGGGGGTGTTTCCCTCCTTCTTGTAACTGCTTGTGTGGGAGTTTTTTGTCTTCCATCAAGGATATTTGGAGCTTGGAAGCAAAGTGAAGGAATAAAAGGGGCTTCACCGGGTTTTTGTGACTGTGTTTATTTTGTATCCTCATCCTGGGTCATCACACAAGGCAAGACTACACAATGCCATTACGAGTGTGGCCACATTGCAATAAATAATTAAGGATGGTGAATAATTGCTGATTTCTGAAGATTAGGGTTTCTCCCTTTCTGCTCTCCAATTCTCCCAGGGTTGCCCAACAAAGGGCCCTTGCAAACTATCTAAAACTGGGGATTTTAACAAAATCATCTCCAAGCTGCACAACGTCAAAGAGGAGAAGCTAAAAGCAATGCTGCTAGAAAAATGTCCAGGACATCCTCTATAATCTCTGTCTTTCTCTTGCTATTTTCTTCAGCCAGTTCCTGAGACAAATGCTTGCTTACATTGGGTGCTTTTCAAGAATTTTAAGATTTTTGCATTCTGTACTATATTTAGTTCTTCCTTCTACTGATGCTTTGGCAGGGGGTGGCATCACCTTTGACCCAGGGCGCATATTTCTTGGGGGAAAATGTTCGGTTCTCACATAAGTGGTGGGAAAATATAAACTATCCCTCCAAAAAAAGCCAAAAAAAAAAAAAAAAGCCAGCAGTTTCTAAAATTGGGAACAGAAGCTTGGAAGCCTCTCTAGGATGAATGAGCTGACAAACAAATTCCGTCTGTAGAGCCGAAGGCTTTAACAATATCACAGCCAGACCCTCCAGGGCTGCAATTTTGCCCGGAAGTTGCAAACTTCTTGTTCCAATTTAGATCTTTTGGCCATAAGAGGAGATGTAATTGAGAAAGCTCAGTCATTTCGAAAGGCAAAAGCTGTGAGCAATTGCTGACTTATTTGACTCTCACTCTGATCATTATTCATTGCGACATACTGTGGGAAAAGGGTAAAACTATGTGTAGAATGCATCCTAAAAGCATCCTATCTATGGTTTCCCTAGAGCCTATTTTTCATTTTATCACACTACTAGTTCGATACTTGCGCTTTGCTACAAAACTATGTGGTCAGGTTTAGTTTTTGGGGAGGAAAATAAAGGGTGGGGGGAAATTCTGCCTCTACCTACCAGCATCCATGGGTATTCATCTGGCTAATGTCCTATCAGTGTGTGAGAGAGTTGAGGGCTGTTGGGAAACTGAAAGAGTACTTGGTATGTGAGCAAGAAGGAGACAGCAAGGAGCCTGGGCGTGGCTTAGCTCAACTGTTCTGTACTAAAGCTTGGTGCTGCTGTGAAAGTGAAAGTGGAAATTCTCTGTTTGCGTTTTGCATCTGGAAGAGATTTCTTTTCAGGTGGGGAGGGGAATAGAACTCCCTAGCATCAGAGCATAATAATAATAATAATAATAATAATAATAATAATAATAATAATGATGATAATGATAATGATAATGATAATGGAAATACTCTAAATGGTCTGATGGTCAATTCAAAGAATCCTTTCTTAGTGAATCCCTAGAAGCCAAGAGGAACCTACGTGCTAAATTTCAAGTGTGTAGGCTTTACGGTTCTGGAGATTTTGTGATGATGCGTGACTGGCATTTCGCTTTTATATAGAGAGATTGTGCCAGCTTGATTTTTCTATCGTGGTCATAGTATTTTCAGTCACATTAATGTATATGAAGAGTAGATATAGTCATTGAGTAATGACCACAATTGAGCCCAACATTTATGTTGTTAAGTGAGACAGTTAAGTGAGCTTTGCCCCATTTTACGACCTTTCTTGCCACTGTTGCTAAGTGAATCACTGAAGTTGTTAAGTGAATCATGGCATCAGTTAGCAACACAGTTGTTAAGCAGGGGTGGGATTCAAAAATCCCAGCAACTGTTTCACTGCCCAGTTGCTAGGTAGGTGTGGCCATGGTGGGCATGGCCTACCAAAACTTCCGGGAGGGCTGTTTTCCACCTTCCCCAGAGTCCGGAGGCTTCCCTTGCATTTCTGGGAGGGCGAAATAGCCTCCCCAGTATCCAGNGCTTCCCTTGCATTTCTGGGAGGGCGAAACAGCCTCCCCAGTATCCAGAGGCCCTCTGGAAACTGAAAACAGGCCCGTTTTCAGACTTCTGATGCTTCTGGAAGGCCCATTTTTCCCCTCCCAGATCCTCCATGCTAACTCTGCATTTACCTGCATCGAAAACGGGCCGCGTGGAGATTCCTGGGAGGGGCAGGACGGGTGGGCAGGGCTAGCCAGTCAGTTCAAATACTGGTTCAGCAAGCCAGATGCAAATTTAACATCCAGTTCGCCTAAAACCGGTCCGAACCAGTAGAATACCAGCCCTGACCACCTGCATAAGAATGTTATCAAGAACCCATTTTAGAAAGATTGAATTTTCCAGCTCTCCCTTTCATCCAAACTAGATAAATCGTACCATTTTACCTCCCTAGATTTCTTACCACTCCAGGAAGGCACATTGTTATCCTCCTTGTTCAAAATATTAACATTTTTGACCATGCAGCCACCATGGTCCATAATTGTAGAAAAGAATAATTGTCGGTAGCTCTCCCTTCTCGAATCAGGAAATCTAAATACTCTTTGTTTGCCTTTCCCTTTGTTCTGGGGTTTTTGTTTTTTGTTTTTTGGCTCATACTCAAAGACTTTACTAAGCCTAAACGACCCTGGAAAATAATCAAGAATATACTGTGTAATGGTATGAGCCGTCTTGTAGGAAGCTCCTGACCCTATTCACCTTGAATGGATGGTGGATCCAGCTTTGAAAAGATGGTTTTGTTTCAAGGCGCCCAGAATCGCTTCCCTCTGATTACAGGTGGCCGAGTTAACAAGGTAAATTGCCTCTTTTTATAATCGGCCTCCAGGGATGAAAGAAAGGAGAACATGAGCTATGTTTGAGGGCAGGAGAGTTTTTTTTAAAAGATCTGCAGTTCTGCTTAAATTGGTTTGATAATCCCAGGTGGATAAGGAAGCCAGGGAGTGAAGATACAGACTAATTTTTATATTTAAAAAAAAATAAAATAAAATAGTTCTCCTTAGCTACTGGTTTTATCTGATCGCTTTTCCCCTGGTATTCTCGGTGGAATTAATTATATCCTATATTGTTGGAGACCCTTCTCATCTCACCTGTACAACCCTGAATTAGTTCCCCAAAGATTGTGGATGTTTCAGATTTGATGTACACAATAACCTAGGCAGGGAGCTGCCTTGATATGGAGAATGGTTTTATACCTTCTATATTCCCTTTGTCGGGCTCTGTGTTGAATAAGTTCCCCCAGGTTTACTTAAAGCAGCTTGGAAAGACAGCGTTTCAGTTTAATTCCCAGCATTGTTACACCGGAGTACAATTCCCAGCAGCCCCAGTGTTGGGAGATGTAAGTCCACATAGGTTCTTCAGAACTGGCAAATTTGATGAGCCTCTTCAAATATTGCTTTTCTTGCTTGAGTTTTAGACATAAAAGGCCTCTGGGGTTTTTTTTTTTCCCATTCAGCTGGAAGGACGGCTCAGGGACTTTTGGAATTAAGTCGCTCTGGGTGTCGATTTCTAGCAAGATATTTCAGTTTCCTTCTTAGCTTTTCAATAGTCTCTTTGGAATGGTATGTACATGTCATTTATCTCTGTGCACCTGTTGATGGCTGATGCGTCCGAGTGCCAGACTTTCAGGAATTCTTTAGCGGTTTTGCATTTAGCTTGGTCTAGGATGTTCAGGGATGCGGTGGCTCAGTGGCTAAGACATTGAGCTTGTCGATCAGAAAGGTCGGTGGTTTGACGGTTCGAATCTAGGGATGGGATTCTAAAATCCCAGCAACCGGTTCGCTGCCCAGTTGCTGAGTGGATGTGGCCATGGTGGGCATGGCCTACCAGAACTTCTGGGAGGACTGTTTTTCACTCTCCCAAGGGTCCAGAGGCTTCCCCTAGGCCTCTGGGAGGGCAAAAACAGCCTCTCCCGGGCTCTGGAGGCCCACCAGAAGCCGGAAACAGGCCTGTTTCTGAACTTCTGGAAGGCCTGTTTTCCCCCTCCCAGAGCCTCTGCGTGGACCCTGCACTTATCTTAAACAAAAATGGGCTGTGTGGAGACTCCTGGGAGGAGAGGGGAGGGGTGGGATGGGCATGGCTGGCCAATCGGTTGAAATACCAGTTCGGTAAACCAGATGAAAACTTAACATCTGGTCAACTTAACATAGAATCCCATCCCTGTTCGAATCCCTAGCACCGTGTTATGGAGTGAGCTCCCGTTAACTTGTCCCAGCTTCTGCCAACTTAGCAGTTTGAAAGCACATAAAAAAAATGCAAGTAGAAAAATAGGGAACCCTTTGGTGGGAAGGGAACAGCGTTCCTCCATTCGCCTTCGAAGGCGTTTAGTCTTGCTGGCCACATGACCATGGAAATGTCTTCGGACAGCGCTGGCTCTTCGGCTTTGGAACGGAGATGAGCACCAGTACCCCCTACAGCCAGAAACGACTTGCACTTATGTGCAAGGAGGGGAACCTTTACCTTTAGGATATTCTCAGACCCCAGTATCCCGGTTGAAAATATAGTTAAATCTGTCCATGAGTTTTGCTATTAATGTATCTGCCTTTCAATGAATCAGTTTTAGCAAGACTGAACTCTTTTCTTTCTTTTTGATTCAGTTTTTTTCCCTTTTCTAAGTTTGGAACAATGTGAGTCTTTTAAAGGCCCTGTGCCTTAAGAACAGAGTAGATTCAGTTCTCTTTCAATGGTGGCAGTCACGCCAAGGATCCTTTCTCATTCCCAGGGTCAAATTCTAGGCAAAGTTTGAACTTTCTCTTATTTATGAGGTCACCCCTTTATCTCCTCTATGAAGAGGCTTACAAAGTGATGTCATTGTCGGGTTTTGAGTTCATATTTAAATCTGACACAAAACCTAAGTATGATCTACACCACACTGCAGTATCAACATGTTCTTTATTATCCATCATTAATCTTTTCTCCTGTTAATAATTTTAATCAGGTTAACCATGATTTTGCAAAGTTCAACATGTTTAACAGCAGATTTAAGATACTGATCTGCAAGATTTAAGTGTATATCTACGCATTAGACTTAACCCAGTTTAATAACTCAGTGTAATTTGTCATGCTGTGCAACAGAGCCCCATCACAAAATTGTTTGTAATTGTTTAGAGCTTCTTTCCCTAATGCAGAGGTCTCCAAACTTGGCAACTTTAAGACTTGTGGACTTCAATTCCCAGAATTCTCCAGCCAGCTGGTTTGTGAATTCAGGGAGTTGAAGTCCACAAATCTTCAAGCTGCCAAGTTTGGAGACTCCTGCCCTAATGATTATAAGATACATTGGCAATTGTGTTGATATAATTGCAATATACAGTATATCCTGAAGGAAGATTGGATAGAAGTAAGCATTCAAGAAGAAAGTGTTTCAGTAAATTTTCATCAGCAAATATACAAGGGAAAAGACTGACACACTTCATTATAAGTCACAGTTCAAAGCCAAGGTAAATTGACCAAGTTTTTCTAGTCCTTAATAAAAGTAAAGAAATAGATAAGAAGTGAAACCTCAGGCCACAATTCTAATTATTAATCAGACTCATATCATACAAAACTATTTGTTTCATTATAAAATTAAAATGTAGGTACTGATTCTCCCATCATTTCTACATATTAGAAAATATTTAAAAGTAGCATATTGACACAGAAAATGCATTGTAAGAAAACAATCTGTTTAAAGGAGCAAGGTTGTAACCTTAGAAGAATGGAGAACAATTTGAAATTTTGGAGGTACAAAATATTGGCATCTGAGATCGCAAACACAAACCTCCTCTTAATAGGACGAGGAAGTACTTATAGTAGTACCACCTCCTTCAACGCTGACCTGTATCAAAGCACTGGCTTCCAAGGTATCTGAGCATCTTTTACAATCGGTGTCAGTGTTGAAGTTGATGGTACTACTACAAGAACTTCCTCCTCCAATTCTTCTTCTCCTCCTTCTAAACCATCAGGAAGAAATTGAGCATATGCCAAGTATGTCTATAAGCCTGTTATTCCTTTTTAACACTGAAACCATCAGCTGTGTCTCGTTCAAGGATAACATGGAGCCCAGATCACTGAAAAAAGTTGTTTCACTTTATGTTGTCTGGACATTATTTCAATCAGAATAGACCTGGAAGGGACCTTGGAGGTCTTCTAGTCCACCCCCCTGCTCAAGCAGAAGACCCTCTACCATTTCAGAAAAATGGCTGTCCAGTCTCTTCTTAAAAGCATCCACAACTTCTGGAGACAAGTCATTCCACTGGATAATTATTCTGACTGTGAGGAAATTTCTCCTTAATTCCATGTGGCTTCTCTCCTTGATTGGTTTGCATCCATTGTTTCTTGTCCTGCCCTCTGGTGCTTTGGAAAATAAGTTTTTTGTGGCAGCCCCTCAAATATTGGAATCCTGCTACCATGTTCCCCACAGTCCTTCTTTTCTCCAAACTGGCCAAACCCAATTCCTGCAACCTTCTTCATATGTTTTGGTCTCCAGATTTTTAATCATCTTAGTTGCTCTTCTTTACTCTTTCACCAAAGTCTCAACATCTTTTTTGTAATGTGGTGGCCAAAACTGGATATAGTATTCCAGTTATTTCTTCTTCCTCCTCCTCCTCCTCCTCGAGTGGGGAGGAGGAAAAGAAGCGGCAGAAGAACGAAGAAGAGAGGAGGAGGGGAAGAAGAAAAAAGAGAAGAAGAAGAAGAAGAAGAAGAAGAAGAAGAAGAAGGAAAAAGAAGTACAAGAAGAAGAAGAAGAGATAGGGAGTGAGGAAGGAGGAGGAGGAAGGAGGAGGAGGAGGAGGAGAAGAGAGGAGGAGGCAGGG